>CAMPDV010000949.1:0-170169 GCA_946699065.1 Loxodes magnus
GATCTAAAAACTCTTTTCTAATATAATCAATTAAGTATATCTTCAAACCACTAATAAATTAGGGTAATTATAAAATAATTAAAAAAATAGAAGAAATAATTTTAAATTTACGTAACTAAATACAAAATATATAAAAAGCATTACATTTACCATCATTAACTAGATAGTAACAACAAGAAAGAGTAGCATTATTAAATATAATTAAACAGTAGTAAGAGCAGATAAAGTAAAAGATTTATAAATATAATTAAGCTGAAAATGAACAAATAAATGTTAATTAAATTCCTGATCTGTTAATTTAAAATTGTTTAGTGGGAGTAGTTTCCTTGCGGAAAAATGCAGAATAAAAATCCATAACATTATAATATTGCAAGATATAGTAAATGAATATTTAAGTAATAAATTTTTGATTTTTACGCAATTAACATTCTAGAAAGTTGCTAAGTTCGTAGAAAATTTTTGAGAAGTAAAGTTTTAGCAAATACTAATTTGCAAGAAAACCCTTTAAATTTATCTAGCATATGTTATAATTAAGACATTTAAATCGATTCAAACAGTTACAAGTTAAGACTTGATATAAAAATTAATTTGATAGTTGAGTCATTGGAGCAAAATATAAGCTTAAACTTATTACACTATTAAAATATCCTGTTAAAATTAGAATACATTGTCTGTCTAAAAGTCACATATCTTTATTAATTTGTCAATTCTTTCTGATATTATGATTTTATTATCATGACTTAAAATTATTGCTATAGTCTGGTCTTTATATCTTTGAAAAAACGAATACTTGTCCAGTTTAGAAATTTCATATTTTTATATTCTTATCATAACTTCACGATACTATTTATTTATAGTCACTTACTAAAACTACCAATATTATTCAATTCGTGAGTCCCTACAAAATACTCTACAAATAGTTGTTTAGAAGTCTCAATCTTAATAGTATTATCATAATTTCTAATATTATTTATTTCTGGTCGCTATTACATCTATAGATAAGACCTCTCTCATATATCCTTATAAAAGTATCTTTAGAAATCCCACTCAGAAAGTCCCATATCTTTATTTTTGTATCAGAACTTCCTGATACGATTCAATTATAGTCACTAGTTTCAGCTACAGAAAAAACATAACTCATATGTTTCTGCAAGTAGCAAATGATTATGATTATTCCAGTTTTAAATTAGTTAAATTTGCAAATTAAAATTGGAATTTATTAGACATGCTTTTCTTAAGTTAGCAACATACATGCTAGTATTTTATAAGTTGCAATCTTACAGCAATATATCACTTGAATAAGCACCTTTGATTCTTATTGTTTCTAAATTTTTGTATATAAACGCATATTTTAAATTCTTCATAGCATTTATGGCATTAACTTAGGCTTGTCCTAAATCATTAAAAGTTTAGATAATTTGATGACTTTTTTATTTTATATAACAAGTTTTAACTTGAATTCTGCTTTAACTATTTTAAAATTTCTTTATTATAGCATAATTAGATTTTATTCAAAGGATTTTATTTAAACTTCAGATCTGATAAAACTTGTTTTGAGAATTTTACTACAAATATAACAGTATTCTCACTTGATATCGTTATCATATTAATCCTTTTAAATTAAATACTCGCCTTTAAATTTTCTACATCATATATCTACGAAACTTGATTCTTTGTTTCAGTTTATATGAATTTCATGCGTTGTAACAATTTGGAGCCAATTACTCAGAGATTGAATTTACATTAAACTCTTCATTTTAAAATTAGCTATAAGTCTAAATCATTTATTATGATTATTTAGCGAATATCTTTAATTGAATCTATAGCAATTTCTTGAGTTACCATAATATTTATATTTTTTCAAGCATGAATTTAAATAATTCTTCTTTCGACTTGATTAATCTAATATTATAAATTCCTATATTTAATTAGTTTTTCAAATAATCAAATTTCTTGATCTTATTGCTTGGTTCTTCCTATTTATTTTCAGCTATCAAATCAGAGTCACTTTTTTAGTTTTTTTCAAAACCGAATTACTCTAATGTTTGTATTATATTTTAGATTCTATGTATACTATCTTTTATGATATTATTCTTTTATTTATTATTAAAAGTAGATTGCATCCATTATGTGGAAGTGAACTAGTTACTTGTTGGAACTTATTTTGTTCAATGAGTTTTGAAAATGCCATCTTATTCCTCATGGTGTTAAATTTTGGCTTTTCCGTAGGACTAAGGTAGCTTAAATCATTTTATCTCAAGTATTTATTCATTTATTATTTTATAAATGTTTGCCTATCTCAGGTGCAATTTAAATAATTAGATAAGCAATTTTTATATTTTAGAATTCAAATTTTTGCTTGTCAACTCATCTTTATTATTTATTTATCATTTATTTACATTTCTTTAGTCTTCCTATTATTATTTATGTATCTTTTATTTCATTTTGTTAATTTTTGTTATATATTTTACCACTTTAATTGAACGTTCAAGCACAATTGATTATTAACTTGATTGCTTTTTATCTTCTTCATTTCTTGGTTTTGTGTTCAATTTTTTGACTATAATTGATAGATTATTCTTATTTTTTAGATAAAGTTTTCTAATTTATTTACTTTAAAAAGTTTCCTATTTTATAAAATTTTATTTTCTCTTTATTTTATTAGTTCATCATATTTTTCTTACTTTAATTCGCCATTAGACATCTCTCCTAAAAGCTTAATTATGATGTTGTTTGTTAAATCTTATTTGCTTATCATATTAATCTTGAAAATTTATTATGATTGAATTTTTATCGAGAGTATAGGAGTTGTAATGGCTTGATTTCATTATTGGCTATGGGACATTTTTAAGTATATATAGTAGCTAGTTGAAATAATAAAAAGGAAATAATGTATTTTAGATTTGAAGTTGTGTTGAATTGATGATGATAGTGTTGACTTAATTAGTATTTAGATATATGTATAGCTTAATTATAATTTGATTATAGTTTTGATTTTATTAGATAAATAATAGAGTAATCTAAGTAATACTTGCATAATTTTAATATAAGGATGTATTTAAAGAAAGTTTTTTTGACTATGTTGAATATGTTTTGATACGTTATAAGCTGTTTGTTTGTATCTGAATAATGATAATATTTGAATAATAGATTTTTAAATATTCTTAGATAAAATTTGATTTTTTATTTATTTCAGACGCTTTAAATATTTTAATAAGTAGTAGCATATTTAACTAATTATAAATCTTTAAACTACTTCTTTACATATTAAATTATATTTATTATAAATAATATTAATAATATAGATATTATTATTATGTTTATCAGTTATGATTTTTAATACTTCTATAACTCAATTTTTCTAAATCAATTCTCATTATTGAAACTCTTTTCTAATCTATAGCAAAAACATATCCATAGTTATTCTTATTTTCATCTCCGCTAAAGCTGCAACATCTTTAAAAATTTAACTTTATTGTCATTACTCTTGCTTCTTTTTATATATTCTTCTTGAATATTCTTTCGTAGAATAATTTTTTATACCTCCAAATATGACAAAAGGCTCTAAAGAAACTATAGGATTAACAACAGCTTCAGGAAGATTCAAATTTTACTTACTCCATCTATCATTCTATATGTTATATTTTCATATATCTTTTAAAGTTTATCCTTTCTAATTTAACCCTCCAAAAGAGTAAATATTTGATTCATCTATATCTACTACTAAAGCTTAACCTGCTATGTGGAATGGAAATTAAGAGCATTTTTATCATTTACTTTAGTTTTCTATCTTTAACTTTACTACTGATTATAAAGTTTGATAACTAGTAAATCCTCCAACCACATAAACATATTTTTAAGCAGCAGCTATTCCAAAAGTGTCTCTTCCCTCATTTAGATCACTAAGTTTAATTCTATTACCTTCAAAATCAAATTATCAAGTTTCTTTTATTCCTTTCTCTTAATTTTAGTTAAATCCTCCTATTAAATATAACTTATTTTAATATTCTATACTTTTACTAAGGTCTGAATTATAATTTAAACTTAGACTTATCTTAATTACTCTGTTTAAATATTAAATAAACTTAATTTTTAAATTTAGTAATCAAAAAAGTGAATATAGTTAGATTAAATAAAGTCCTAGCTTAGTTTATGCTAATTAGCCTAAATCTTATTTGGTTACTTAGTATTGTATTATAGTTTCTATCTTATTAGTGTGATATGACTTTAAGTTAATTTAGACTTTAGTATTGTAGGTGGTTATGAGTTATATTAGAGTATAGTTGGTTTTAGTGATTAGTAGAATTAGATAATATTTGAGTGTTATTTTTGGTAGATAAATGTTGGTTTAATGATTGATGATGATATTAGTTAGTGGTATTATGAGAGTATTACTAATGTTTGATTATTTGGTTGTAATGGTTTTAGATTTTTCCATAATTTACCTTCTTATCTCTTTTAATTTCTATGTAGCATCTTAAATCTTTTATATGTATTATTAGTTTTAAAATATCACTCTTATTAAATCACTTTCTTAAGGTAAGTCTTCAAATCTAAAATGGAATCCTTTTTAACAAATAGGACATTACATTATGCCTTATAATCAGTACTGAGTATTCAAACACAAACCACAGTAAATATGTCCACAAGATAAGACAGTTGGAAGAGCATTAGTTAAGTTGTAATCTTCTAAGCAGATTAAGCATTTTGGTAACGCTTACATTTTTATTATTATTTAGACTACAAAAGCTATAAAGCTAATTTATAACAGTTACCATCAAAAATACAGTCAATAATATCTAAAACTACATTGTTACATTGTATAATATTAAACTCTTATATAAAGTAGCAATCTCACAATCCGTATGCCGCCAATCTTGAATCGAAACTACTTATTAAATTTAATAAAGGTATGGAAAGAGTATTACAATTTAATCAGATCTTTGATATTATTTTTAAGAAAAACGTCTCTACCGTAAAATCTTTAAACTATTAGAAGGAATGCACAAAAAAGAGACAGAAATCTTAAAACTAAGCAACATATCAAAAAAAGTAGATAATTTAGAATATCAACTTAAACAAAAACTTGCAAATCGTTATAATGGAAGAAGAAAAGAACAAGCAAATACCATAAAATGAGGACTAGAATATGTAGCTCAAAACCGCTAAAAGCATAGGAGTTACCTATTTCAATAAATTTTTAGAAGAAAATAACTATAACCAAAGACTCAGTCCAGAAGAAAAGCAAGAAAATGAAATGATTCAAGCATTTCTTTGATATCTTAATTAAGAATATGGTAAAAATATTGAGAGTATGAAATTCCTTCAGACAGGAATAATTATTATATGATTCAAAAATAAGGAAACAATCACACAATTTGGAAATAATTAAACTGGAAGAGTAGATACCAAAAGAACAAAGAAGCATAGATGAATTCTACAACATTAATAACTATCCGATTCATTGAACACTTAGCATCTATTCAAGTTTGAACCAGTAGAAACTCATCTGGAGTAGTACGGAAAAATAGTATGTACAGAGATCAGCACCGTAAAAAGGTCAACGTGAGCCAATGGAAAATGAAAATTTATTTAGAATTGAAGGAGATCAAAGATGGAGAAAGTATACCAGATAAGTTAAAAGAAGGAGGTATAAGCACTTACTTGAGTCAGTCTGGAAATCCCATACATGTATCGTTGTATCACCAACTATCAATTTGAAAATATATGAACTGTGACAAATAAGAGCATAGCACAAATTAATACTTAGGAAAAAGGTCTATAAGAGAATCGATTAAAAATGCTGAGGAAGTAAAAATCATGTCGATGTATTCGGAAATCAGGAATAAAATGCCTTACTATAAAGAGAGACAGATAGCGAAGGAAAAGAAAGTGAAGAAAACTGAAGAGAGTAAACTTCAAATAGATTACCACGTTTTATTTCTAGCAAAAGAAACAACTTTAAACAATACTAAGGTTACTTTAAAAGCGATCGACTTTAATAGAAACTTAACTACAAAATTAAATAAATAAAACTGAGACGAAACAATCAATGTCACAAAAAACAGAAAGTAAAATAGGAAATATGGCAAAAAAACTGAAGAAAATAGAAAGCAGTGATAGAAAGAAACTATGCATAAACACAACGCTGTTTCAGAAAAGACATAAAATATATAATGATAAGGAAGATAGTATTGAGTAAAAAATATTGAAGACATAAGTACAGGAAAAATAATAAGCATTAGAACGATTTGGCTTTCACACTATTAAAGAAGAAGTAGCTAAAAAAGCAGGGTAGGAGGATCAAGAAAAATAGGAAGAGTAAGAAAATACTATTATAATAAAAATAGATAGAATTAAACATAAGCACAGCAAATGTCAGTGGAATAAAATCAAACAAGGAAGAATTAAGGAAGATTATGTGTGAAAAGAAGAAGAATTTATAGCGATTTAAGGAATGTTTGCGAAAAAACTGCTGAAATACCTTATATATACGGATTTAGAGCTATAATAAAATTGGGCACATAACATTGCAAAGGAGTAGCATTTTATATAAAAGATGGATTACCCGCAGAACCAAAGTATTTGATATAGCGGACCTCAATCAACCAGAATTATTTTAGAGAGGAAGATTAATAGGTTTAATACTTGATGATCAGCTAGCATTGATAAACGTTAAAAGCACTACAACATCCGACTCTGATTAATTAATACCCTTTTTTGAAAGTTTATAATAATACAAAATAGCAGCAAACACAACATGATAATAAATTTCAATATTAGGAGATTTTAATGCTCATATTCCCCAATTTAAAATCGTATGAGTAGAACAATACAGGTTAATACTTATTTAACTGATAAAAGATTATCATTTGGATCGTAAAAATACAAATCAAGATTCTTCCTACATCATAACATGAAGGAAAGGAAAATTTAAAATAGAATACTTCTTGAGGGATCTCATGCCTAACATTATCAGCACAAAATTCTATAAATAGAGACTAATAGAAGATTATTAGTCAGGTAAATAAAGTTAAAAATTGCGGAAGAATATCGACCATAATTTAAAAGAATAACTTTCAAAAATTAAAACAATAAAAGGTCCAAGAGAGATTGAAAGAATGATTCGAGAAAATAGATCTTAGCGAATTCGAAAATTAAGATAGTGAAGCATACTATGAAAAATGATCAGAATATATCCAAGAAGCGACCAAAGCAATATGTGAGTTTGTAACAAATTAAATGAGAAAATGCTAATATACAACAAAAATAATAAAACTAAGAAAAGACTACTAATAGCAGGCGAAATAAGTAAAATGTCTAATTAGAAAAGGATGCTTATAAATTGATAGATATATTAAAATGAGATAAGAATCAAGGAGAAAATTTAGACTGCATCAAAAAAAGATAGGAAAAATAAATTAAATATTTTCCTAGATGAAATTAATTAAGAAAACTTAAACAACACTTGAAAAGGAATATAAAAATGATTAAAGTAGAGAAAATTACACCATGGACATTAATAAACAAAAAGGATATTCCTAATTTTAAAAAAAGCTGAGAGGAGCTCTATAAAAGTGGCAACAACAGATTGAAAGACTCATACAGGAACACATAAACAGAATAAGTTAAAAAAGAAAGATTTAGTGTGCTGTATAAAAAAGCTCTCCTAAAAAAAGCTGCAAAACCTGATGGAATATTAATAAGAACAATAAGAGCTAGAGAAGATAAGCTTGTTAACCTAATCACAATATTAGCATAAAAAATAATACAATCCGGAGCTATTCCAAGTAAAATTAAAGGATCTTTTATTATATTATTTCATAAAAAAAGGTAGAGTGGAAGATCCTTTGAATTATAGGCCAATTTCACTTTCAATTCATATAGTAAAAAGCATAGATCTCTGATTATTGGATAAATAAACTCATAATTGAGCAGGTGTGACGATGAATTATAATATGGCTTAAAAAAAGGTAAATCATACTCATAGCAAATCTTCAATTTAAGAAATTTACAAGAATGATTTAAGCAAAATAATCAAGAAAAAGCAGCAATATTTATTTTATATTAAAAAAGCATTTGATTCCGTAATAAAAGAAGACATATGAAAGATACTAAATGAAATTGAAATACCCGAGTAAATAATCAAGCTCATTGCTGAATTGTACAGAGAAGAAACAAAGATAAAAATAAATGATTTAATATCAGAACAGTTTTAAACGAGGAAAGGAATTAACTAAGGTAGCCCCTTGTTCCCCAAAGTTATTCAATACTATAATAAATAAACTTCTCAACTAACTAAGATAAAATAAAGTAGGAATAACTATAAGCATGGAATTAGAATATTATACAGAGGAAAGAGGCATGGGAGCATTAGCATATGCAGATAACATTGTAATGATTGTAAATCCAGGCCAATTACAAGAGATGATTTAAATACTACAACAGTGATCGTAATAATAAGATGAAAATTGCAAATAAGACGTAGTGAATGCTATGAAAAGGATAGACAATGAAAAGTTGACAAATAATATATATAAATAAAATGGTAATAGAAAGAGGAAGGAATATAAATATTTAGGATACTGATTTCTAGAAAGTACTTTTTGAACAAAATTTACAGTCAAGAATATGTCAAAAAGTATAAGCATGAATTTGTGTAAGCCAGCTAATTTCTTATCTAAGGTTCCATTCATTGATCAATTTGTTTATAGTAAGCAAAAGAGATTAAGCTATTTATTTTAGATTTTAAACTTCTTTTATTAATTTCTAATCTTCCAATTATAGAATAAGAATAAATACTTAAGTTATGTATATTGTTAAATGTTTTCGCGGGAAATACTTATTCTTTGGAGTCATATTTTTATATGATTTCATAATAGTTTTTATTAATTAAAGTTTGATGAATAAATGATTAACTTATTTTTAAATTACTATATATACTTTGTTAGAACTTAGGCATTCTCTTTATTCTTTCAGAGATCTATATTTAAAATTGCATAGTTTAAATATTAATTATAAATCTAACATTTAGTAAAATGAATAAATAGTTTTTATAAATAAATGAAAAGAAAATAAAGATATATAAGATAAATTTATAAATAGCATTGTAACATAACATAATTTACTAATTTGGCAATACCTTTATTTGGCTTATTATTTATGTGTTATAAAAAGTCTCAAGAATCGTCGAAAGACTCATTGAAACTGTTAATTTCTTCTTCAAATTCATATTCTTTAATTACATATCTTTGGCTGCTAATTTATCCTTTCTTTACCGTTAGTATTTGATTCGAATCTCATTCTTTTCCAAGGTTTTGATTTTTTGTACTTATTTGATTTTTAAAAATATTTGCTAGAGTATATATCTCCACCAATAATTTTTGCTTAATAGATAAGCTCCAGACAGAGAATAAATATAAGAAAGGTTTTTTAAGAAGTAGTTAATTTTTGGTTTTATGTATTTTTGGTATCTCCAAGTTTTTAAACTAAATTGTGTATTAAAGATTTGATTATAATTATAGAGTTACTTAATTTTAATTAAATGCTGTTTATTTGCTTAACTAATTGCTAAACTGCATCCTTTAGTTTTTATTTTAGCTTATAGCGAACAAATCTAAATAAATGTATCTTATAGTTAATTAGAGAATTGGTTTTAGGTGGGATTTGATATATAATAATATAATATTGGATGATATATTAAAAGTAATAAGATAAAGAAGATGTTTAAAAATAGAAAGTTATTGATGTTAATTTTGAAGAATAATGTATTTTTGGTAGATATATTGATAAGGAAAGAAGAAAATAGTTGTAAATAAGTAATAAATTGTAAGCTTAAATTAAGTAAACATTTGATTAGTAAGTTTTTAATAAACTAAATTAAAAATTAAATATAAATAGGATGTAAAGATAAAAAGTAAGAATAAAAGAATTTTTATAAAGAATTTAATTATTCACAATCAAAAAGTAAAGTAATATCTCTTGCCATCAACTGAACTAATTGTATAATACATTAAAAAGTTATCTTTTCGAATTTAAGATTTAAACAATTATTTAAAAAGGTAGGAGTGATAATAAATGTAACAAAAAATAAAGATAAATTTGTAATTAAAAAAGCATAAAAATTATACCTAGTTAAAAGCAATTAAAATGAATGGTAAATAAATAGAAATTATACATAAAGTAAAGGTAAAATTATAAAAATAAATGTAAATTCTATTTTTTTGTAATATTTTCTTATTTCTTGTTATTAATAACTTTTATTTTTAAGACATCAAATTTTATTAAAAAAGACTTTCTCTAATTTACTTAATTTATTAGTAATATTTAATAGTCATCGAAATTATCGAAACATTTATAAAGTTTTAGCATATTTGCAATCTTTAGTTTTCTACTATTTTGCTTTATTTATATTAATATTTTATTAATTTATTCTGATTATAATTTTAATTAAACTTAAATAAAACCTATTATTATTAAATATATAATTAAGCTAATATCATTTATAAATTAATAATCATATATAAAGTTATAAATTTGCTATAGTACTGATAATTAAGATTTTAAATCGAACTAATTAAAAATTTAAATTAAAGACATTAGACTGGCTATAACATTATTATCAAGCTTGGTTTATATTGCTATTTATATTATAAGTCTATAACCACTAATTTTATAAACAAAAATTATTAATGTGACGTTACCGTTAATAGCTTTATCATGAATTAACTTTTATTTTAATTTAAATGTTCTCATTATTATTTTTGTCTTAGTATATTATCAAATGAGACAGATAATTTTTTCATATTGGTAATCTTCTTATTAAAATATTATTTTAATATTTTGTTGCTAATACACGGTCTTTTAAAATAAAATCCTAATTCATATTAAAAAATTAAGCATAGTCAGTCAAACTTTCAAGTGTTAGCTAAAATTTTCGAGTAAGTTAGGCATATCTCTTTTGAGTTTGTCCATCCTTATTCGTGGTGACATCTAATGCGAGATGACCCGCAATACAGTTATTCAAAGTTCTAGATTATCTACAAATTTTTCCAACTATGAATATATCCATATTTTAAATTAAATAATCTTCTTACTATCAGTATATGGATACTTTTATACCAAATAATGGTTATAGCTACTTATTTAAATAAAGTTTAATTTTATAAGTAAGAAATTAAAAATAAAGATAGAAATTAAATTATTAGTTTAAATAGTTCTGAAGTAATATTATTTATGCTATAAATCTTTTATTTTGATAATTATAGAAAATTAAAATTAAAGTAAGCTATATATTAAGTATTTAAATTAGCTTCTAGGAATTTAAAGAAACTGCTACTTAAGTTTACTTCTCAAGAACTAGAAAAATCCTGAGAAAGAAAGAAGGTTTGATATTAAATGGAAGACAGGAAGAAGTTAAATAAATAAATATAGTAAGAAATAAAATTTACATATAAACCAAAGTGTGAATTATATTAATATATATTAAGTAATTAAGTATATAAATTATAAATAAAGCTATTATTATAAATCAATAATTTACTTAAAACTATAAATTAAAAGTTAAATAATTAATGGATTAAAGAACAAAATAGCACTAAATTAAAGTTAACATATAGAGAAATAAAATTAAAGTACTTAGTAAATTAATTGTTTATAATTGGTATAAGAATAATAAATAATAAAATGATTCTAATAAAATGTAATTATTTAAATAGTTTTACTAATATTATAATTAATAGAATTTATATTAACTATGATTATATCCTATTATCAGAAAATTAAGTTTATTTCTATATAAATAGAGTATAATATATTTAATTATTGTACCATCTGTACTTTTAAAACCTATTTTTATTATTTTTTATATACTTAATTACTTATAATGCTACTGAGTATTATTTTAATATCTAAAATTTTTTAAAAGGAAGAAAAAGGTATAATGCTGCTGTAAGAAGAGCTTTTGCAACACTTTCCAAAAAAGGAATTAAAATTAGAAGCATAAATACTTCAATTTACGTCCTCTTAAACTTATATCTTCTTATAAAATTCTAATTCATAATTCATAAATCATAAAGATAGGAAAGGTAAGGTAAGGTACGGAAAGGTACAGAAATAGAACCCTGAAATTTCAAATATGGTAGAAGAAACCAAAGCAAAAAAGAAAATGTAAAAAACTAGACAATACATAAATTTTACTCTGGGATAAAGACAATAAACATTAATTAACTAATGCTGATAAATTCAATCTTCAGAAAAAGGTCTAAATTGAAAGAAACATAAAAATCATTCATAAACAGAAGCAAAAAAATATATAAAATTAATCGAGACTTATGATTTAAAACAGAGAAATAGATGCCTTTGGACATCTAGTGGAACTAGAGTAAATAAATCACCTAACTTGAAGAAAGAATCAAGAAATAGCATGAGAACTTAAAGCTCTGAAACACGTGACAAAAAACAAAAGGAAGTTTCGCACAAAATAGAAATATAAAAAGAAAAAATCTCTATTCATCAGTAAAAGGTGCTTTAAATTTGTCAAGAAGAAATGTTAATGGGTGCAGAAGTTGCTCATATCTCTTTAGGATTCGTTATAAATTTAAGTTTTATTAAGAAATTATTGAAAAGATTAGTACCTGAAAAAGAGTCAGAAAAAAAAATAAAGGCCATTTTGAAGACAAACTAAAAATAAATTAACATAGTGTTCTGTAACCAAACTGGGACATAAAAAAAGTGAATAGGCTAATTGAACAGAGAGTAGATATGAATCAAAAGAAATGGGGATTTAAAACCTGGAGAATCCCGAGTTTTAAATCCTAAAAAAATAATATCCTAAACAATTTTTTGAAACATAAGGAAATATAAACTGCTGATTTCTACATGAGGGTTGCGATTCCTTTGTAATAGAAAACTTTATTTATCTTTGTTATTATAATTAAGATGACTAAATTTAAATAATTTCTTTTAGACTCAAATATTTTATTAAATTAAGCATTAAATAAATAAAACATAAATAAAGTATTAATTTATAAAAATAAACAAAAACAATTGTTAAAATTTAAATTTTAAGCTAATAAAAAAAGAAATTTAAAATTATAATTGGGATTTATCATAAAGATATACTAAATATGCTATTTACAAAATAAAAAATTTTAAAAAAGTTAAAAATATTTTTAAAGTTTGATTATCTAAAATTAAATTTTTATTTTAAAAAGCCAAGCAACACACATCTAAATTAAAAATTTATAATTAAAAAAATAAAAAAGATGATCTAATAATAATGAAAATTAATATAGATAATTATGATATTTATTGATTTTTAATTTCTAAAATCAATTATATACTGTATTTTATAAATATTTTTATCTATTAAAAGATTATCTTGTACAGCTTTTTGGAAAATTATATATAATACCTTTTGGGTTTTAAATAATTGCAAAAATTTTTTAATATTAAGCTAAAATTTGATTAGAATTAATATAAGTTATAAATAAAATATTATTTTAGCATATTAAAAAATAGGGATGCTATATTTTATTTTTTCTTTATTTACAGTAAAATTTGTAATACTTGAATATAAAATATAATAAAAATAAATATTTTTTAATTATTAAAATAGCTTAAACATTTTCTTTAGTATTAATTTATTATTTGAAACTATAATAGGAAATATCGTTGTTTAATATAAAAATAAAGATTTTATATTCCCTACATTAAATTTGACTTTAATATAATTTTTCTAAGCTAAGTATTTAATTTGATAATTATAATGATTTAGTTAAAACTAATTAATTATAAATTTAATTTAAATCTTAAATGCTTTTTACTATAAAATTAGTATTTCACATAGCAGTTTAATTTTAACTACTCTTTACTATGAAGGGGTATTTCTTTTACTTAATTAAAATAAAATAGTTTATTAGTTTTAATAAACAAATCTTCTATAATTTATGATGTATTGCAGATTATTTAAAATTCTTCAATTTTAAAATACAAAATAATTTGAATATTTAGCTTGCTCAAAAAATGTACTATGATATAAAGGAATGAAAATGATAACTAGAGTTAAGATATAATTAATGTAACATTTATAACACTTAATTAAAATTTTAACTAGTTAAAGAAGTTAAAAATATTAACTTTTAATTTATTAATAAATCTAATAAACTTCTAATTCATTTTTGTGCTTTAATAACTGAAAATATTCTATATTGATGTTAATATTATAACTAGTAATTTTAAATAAGTTAATTTAATATATTAATAATTAGCTAAATAAGTATTTAAATATTATGTATTATTGAATGCTAAACTAAACTAATTTAAAATTATATTCTTTAATTTAAGTTACTTAAATGCTAATAATCTAAAGCTTTTATAACCTATAACTTATTAATATAATCATTAAACTACATATTTTAATATTTTTATTATCTATCTTACATTTATTTACCATCATCTTACTTATAGTCATATATATTATTAATCAAATACCTTTCTAATACTCTCTAATTTAATCATATACAGATCTATTAACGTAGGTAATCATATAATAATCATAAACTATAACCATTTCAATATTTTCAATATTCAGACAAAATTGCATCATTATTGGTCAAGAATCAGGCAAATTATGCTAAATTTCAAACTTTCTTCATTTTCAATCATAGCTCTCATTCACTCTCATCTTTATAAGAATTTTATTACTTCATTAAATCTAACTATTGCTTTCTTTTAATAGGATCTACTTCTCTCTCTAGTCTTTAAGAATCTTTGATCTTCTTCTAAATAATTATAGATTTAATATTTTTATGTATTTATCTACTTTAACTATCTTATTTTTCTAAATTATTGATTAATATACTTTTAGTCATATAAAATTAGTCTTCTACATTCTTTTCCAGTCATTATTTTGCGTTTATTAAAATTTAAAAAATCTGAATAAAGATTACATTGGAAAATGTACTTAAATTAATTGAATCCCTATCTGCATAAACAAAATTAGTTAAATTATGTTTTAATATATCGCTGATTCAGTTCATATTAGAAACTATAAGTATAATTCCTTAGTTTATAGATTAAAATAGTTTCTTATATCTATTGTGCTTATTGTTTGTTATTAAAGGGGTACCATTTTCATTACTTTCTATTTAATCAACAAATCTTTATGCTGTTGACATTACTGCAGTCTTTTAAAGGCATTCTTTGAATAATTTTTTTTAGATTTAAATATTGAGATGTTTATTAAACTCTATGAAATCATAAGTTCTTTATATATCTAAATCATATTTTTAATGCTTTTATCTATATCTTTCTTGTAGGGGAAGATTAAATTTATTGCACTTTTGAAGTAAAAAGGATATATCTAAATTAAGATTTTCTATGTTGAATCGAGTTAATTTTCAGTAAAAAGCATAAAGTTTTATGTTAAAGAGTGGACAAATGGAAGACAATTTAGATAAATAAAAAAAGATTCATTAAAGGAAAACCAAGAAGATTTGAAAGCTAATCTTGATATAAGTCTTTGTGATCTAGAAATTTTTTTTAATCAGTCCTTTAATTCCTGACATTACTGCTCAATGAGTTATATTGCTTCAATATTCTACTTTGGGTAAAATGAAAGTTCTACAAAAGTTCTTATAACTGATTGGAGATACAAAGCCATATTTGAAAGTACAGCAGTCGTTTTCAAAATTGCTCTCCTGTATACAGAAACCTTTTCTTCACAATGCTTTTTATAAATTTATTTTTTACTCGATTTGTAGACTAGATAAGTGATTGAGTCTTTCTATTTTATTGGAGTTCCTCTAATGTTTAAGTTAATTTCAGTTTCTTACTCTTTTTTCTCAGAAATTAAATCATTTCACATTTCTTTGCCTTTATATTAAGTCTTATCAGTTTAAAATATTGACTGTGGCTTTTAATAGTTTCGGGACATTTTTTTAGGAATCTGCAAATTCAACATAATCATCAGCAAAACAACGCACAACGATAGGATCTGGAACAAATATTAAATCCTAGTTTCTTTTAAATTATCTTCTAAATATCTTATTACAATGTCATAGTATAGAATTTACAAGTACAGAACCATAACTACTTCCTTATAGAACACTTTTATTAATCTTTATTGTTTTAGTAAGATATCCATCAATAATAAGCTTAACATCAATATTGATATAAAATAATTCTTGAGCAAGAATTAAGTTTAATGGAAGCCTCAGTCTTCTTAATGATCAAAAAGTAATTTCCTATGTATTTTATCAAATATATTTTCTACATCAATTAAAGTTGCTTTCATTATTTTTTTTGTGATCATATTTTTTTAATCTTTTCAACATTTTATTATGCTCTTTATTTTCCATATATTACATTTCTTAACTATAAATTTGTGTTTAGGATTTGTGATAAATTTAAAAAAGTAAATTTTTAGTTAAATTAATTGTAGACTTTCTTTTAATTTACGATTTACTATTATTTTATTCTAACTTATATATTTTTATATTTCTTTCAATGTTCTTTTTTTAATTATTTTTTAAGTTTTTAATTATTAGTTTGTTTTAATTCAAAAATCCGATTTCTTTTTTTCTTTTTTCTTTTTTCTTTTTTAATTTTAATTTTAATTTTTCTGGAAACTCTATCTTATACTTTTGATTTAGTTCTAAAATATATTTAAATGTTTTTCTACTTTAATTTACTTTATATAGTCCTTATTTTGCTTACTAAATTATTAGTTTTTAGAGAATTAAAATGTTTTTATAATTTTATTTCTAAAAAATTAATTTTTTAATGTATTTTTGTGTTTTATAATATATTTTTTAAGTTGTTGGTTTTTTAAATCTTAATCGAAAAGATTATTTCATATACAAGCTGAAGTTAAATCTTGATTAAATAGGATTTAAAAAACTTTTAAGAGTCCAAGTTACACCTATGTTTGCATGATAGAAAGAATAAGATTTTGATTGATTTTAGATCTCTTTTGACATAATTTAATTTTATAAGTGCTTAATTTAAAAGATAGATTACTGATTTTAGGAATTTATTTAGTATCAAATATAAAATTAGGGTCACTTGCTTAGTCTTTTTCAAACAAAATTACTCTAATGTTTGAATTTATGTTCAGGTTCTGCGTATACTATTTTTCTGATATTATTTTTTTATTTATTATTGAAAGTGATTGCATCTATTAGTTTGTGGAGGTATAAGCTAGTTACTTGTTGGAACTTATTTTGCTCAATGGGTTTTGGCGATGCCACCTTTTTCATGATGTTAAATTTTGATTTTTTCTTATCTAAGGAAGCTTAAATCATTTTATCCTAACATTTAATCAGTTAAATGACCTTTTATTATTCTATCAATTGGTTGCTTATCTTACACGTAATTTCAATATTGATTTTAGCAATTTTTTTATTTAAGGGTTCAAATTTTTGCTTTCTACCTCATCTTAATTATTTCTTTAGGTTTCCTACTCTAATTTGTATCTTTATTTTAGTGGATTGTTTCTGTTGTATATTTTACAATTTTTGATGTTTAAGCAAAATTGATTTTTAACTATATTGCTTTTTATCTTCTTCATTACTTAATATTGCGTCCAATTTTTGGAAAGTCACACACCATAATATTGCCGGATGACTTAACTTTACACAAAATTTTATTTCTTTCTGTCAAGCAGGGGATATTTTCTGGATAAGGTGGCTTCTGGCTTCTGATAATTCTAAGTACATATTTATTCTATCATCAAGTCCTTTCGTTCCTTTTATTGTATGTAAAACTGTTTTTTTTGATGTTTTCGAAGACTTTTAGCTAATTTTTGTTGGAACTAAACAGTTGTCTATACCTAAAGAGTGGGGAAATAGATAGCTATTATTGTTGTCAGTATCCATTAATATTTCTCTTTTTGATAGAAATATCATAAGATTAATATTATCATTTTTTATATTAGAGAATTTATTAAGTTATTCTTAATCAGATAAAAAATTAGAATAAATCCAGTTGGCATTATTCATACTTAATCTATATGTTATCCAAATTATCTCTATATGTATCCGAAGAGTCCATTATTGCGACACATTATTTATTTTTTTTATGTTTGAGTTATAATTTTTAAAATGTCTCTCTATATAAAAATTGAGATAGATTACTCTTATTTTTTTAGATTAAGTTTTCTATTTTATTATTTTTAAAGTAGCTTATTTAGAAAATTTTATTTTCTGCTTATTAGTTCATCATATTTTCCTTTCTTTTTTCACACTTAGACATCCCTTCTAAAAGCTTGATTATGATGTTGTTTGTTAAATCTTATTTTTTTATCATATTAATCTCAAAAGGTTATTATGATTGAATTTTATCGACAGTATAGGGTGTTATAATGATTTGATTTTATTATTGGCTATGTGGTATTTTTAAGTACATGTAGTAGCTAGTTTAAATAATATAAAGGAAATAATGTATTTTAGATTATGAAGATGTTGAATTGATGATAGTAGTAGATTATTCATTAGTAGTATTTAGATATAGGTATAGCTTAATTATTATTTGATTATAGTTTTAATTTTATTAGATAAATAATAATCTAAGTAGTACTTGTATAATTTAAAATATAAGGATGTATTTAAAGAAAGTTTTTTTTGACTATGCTGAATATGTTTTGGTACGTTATAAGCTGTTTGTTTGTATCTGAATAGTGATAATATTTGAATAATAGATTTTTTAAATACGTTTAGATAAAATTTGGTTTTTTTATTTATTTCAGATGCTTTAAATATTTTAATAAGTAATAACATATTTACCTAATTATAAATATTTAAACTACTTCTTTACATATTAAATTATATTTATTATAAATAATATTATAGATATTATTATTATGTTTATCAGTTATGACTTCTAATACTTCTATAACTCAATTTTTCTAAATCAATCCTCATTATTGAAACTCTTGGTTTTTCTATAGCGAAAACATATCCATAGCTATTTCTTATTTTCATCTCCGTTAAAGCTTCAACATCTTTAAAAATTTAGCTTTGTTGTCACTATTCCTTTGCTTCTTTTATATATCTTTCTTTTAATATTCTTTCGTTGAAAAACTTTTTACGCCTCTCAAATATGATAAAAGGGCTCTAAAGAAACTATAGGTCCAGCAACAGCTTCAGGAAGATTCAAATTTTTACTTACTCCATCTATCATTCTATATGTTCATATACTCTTCATATATCTTTTAAAAATCTATAGTTTTTTAATTTCCACCTCTCAAAGGAGGTAATATATTTGATTCATTTTTATCTACTACTAAAGCGTAAACTGCTATTTGGAATGGAAATTAAGAGCATTTTTTTCATTTACTTTAGTATCCTATCTATAATTTTTCTACTGATTATAGCCATTGATAATTATCAGTAAATCCTCCAACCACATAAAGGTATTTTTAAGCAGCTGCTAATTCCAAAACCACTTCTTCCATCATTCAGATCACTAAATTTTATTCTATTACCTTCATAATCAAATTATCAAGTTTCTTTTATTGCTTTATTTTAATTTTAGTTATATCCTCCTATTAAAATATAGACTTATTTTAATATTCTATACTTTTTATTTTCAACTGGAATTGTATAATTTAAACTTAGACTTATCTTAATTACTCTGTTTAAATATTAAATAAACTTAATTTTTAAATTTATCAATCAAAAAAGTGAATATAGTTAGTTAGATTAAATAAAAAGGCTAGCTTAGTTTATCTTAATTAGTCCCTAAATAATATTGGTTACTTAGTATTCTATTATAGTTTTTATCTTATTAGTGTGATATGACTTTAAGTTAATTTAGGGTTTAGTATTGTAGGTGGTTATGAGTTATATTAGAGTATAGTTGGTTTTAGTGATTAGTAGAATTAGATAATATTTGAGTGTTATTTTTGGTAGATAAATGTTGGTTAATGATTGATGATGATATTAGTTAGTGGTATTATGAGAGTATTACTAATGTTTGATTATTTGGTTGTAATGGTTTTAGATTTTTCCATAATTTACCTTCTTATCTCTTTTAATTTCTATGTAGCATCTTAAATCTTTTATATGCATTATTAGTTTTAAAATATCACTCTTATTAAATCACTTTCTTAAGGTAAGTCTTCAAATCTAAAATGGAATCCTTTTTAACAAATAGGACATTATATTATGCCTTATAATCAGTACTCGAGTATTCAAACACAAACCACAGTAAATATGTCCACAGATAAGACAGTTGGAAGAGCATTAGTTAAGTTGTAATCTTCTACAGCAGATTAAGCATTTTGGTAACGCTTACATTTTTATTATTATTTAGACTACAAAAGCTATAAAGCTAATTTATAACAGTTACCATCAAAAATACAGTCAATAATATCTAAAACTACATTGTTACTTTATTATATAATATTAGGTATTATTCATTGATTATTATATATTAAATTGCTTTGCTCATTGTTCGAAAGGTGAGCAACAAGGTCATCTTCATCAGAGGTTGGAGAAGTTAAGTACCCCATAATCGACTTTATGTCTTCTTCTGCTTTGGCTTGGCCTCGAGACATCTGCTAGTTTGACCTTCGGCACTGGCTCAATTTAAATTTAATTTAATTCTGGAACGAAAAAGAAATAATATTGCGAGCTTCATCAGAGGTGGGGAATTTAAGTACCCATAATTGACACATGTCGTCCCTCTGCTTTGGTGATGCAATGAGACACAATCCTGCCATGTCCTTGGACCTCCAGCAAGTAGATAAGATTACAAGTATTCTGAAATTATATCAGTATTGAACATTTTTATCAGTACTGAATAATGTATACCAGTATTGAACAAGGTTTATCAATATCTGATAATTTTATCAGTATGAAACATTTTTTAAAAAGCTGCGCACCAACAAGAGTGCTACGCGCTCTATAATAAAATTTATTTATTTATACTTTAAATAAACAATAATATTAAGTTATCATATAAAGTAGCAATCTCCACAATCCGCATGCTACCAATCTCGGACTGAGACTACTTATTAAATTTAATAAAGGTATGAAAGAGTTTTACAACATATCTTTGATTTTATTTTTAAGAAAAACGTCTCTGCCTTAAACTTCTAGGAGTAATGCACGAGAAAAAGGGGCAGAAACGTTAAAACAAAGTAGCCTATCAAAAAACATAGATAATTTAGAACATCATGCAAGATAACAACTCTATGCAAATCGTTATAATGGAGAAGAAAAGAACAAGCAAATTCCATAAAATGAGGAGAATATGCAGCTCAAAACTGATAAAGAGTAGGGGTTACCTATTTCAATAAATTTTAGAAGATAATTGTTACAACCAAAGACTCAGTCCAGCAGAAATGCAAGAAATTTAAATTTTTCAAGCATTTCTCAGATATCTAAATTGCGAATATGGTAAAAATATTGAGAGTATGAAATTCCTTCAGACAGGAATAATTATTATATGATTCAAAAATAAGGAAACAATCACACAATTTGCAAAAAATTAAACATGAAAGAGTAGAAATTTTGTAATACCAAAAGAGCGAAGAAATATGGAGAAATTCTACAACATTAATAACTATCTGATTCATTGAACATTTAACATCTATTAAGTTTGAACTAGGTAGAAATCTATCTGGAGCAGTACGGAAAAATAGTATGTATAGAAATCAGAACCGTAAAAGGGACAATGTGAGCTAATGGGAAAATGAGAATTTATTTAGCATTGAAGAAGATTAAAGATGCAGAAAGTATACCATATAAGTTAGACGAAAGATAAAGCACTAGCTTGAGTCAGTCTGACAATCTCATACACGTATCATTGTATCGCCAGCCATCAATTTGAAAATGTATGAACTGTAACCAAAAAGGGCTCAGCTAAAATTAATGCTTAAGAAAAAAAGCTATAAAGGAAGCAATTAAAAATAATAAGGAAGTAAAAATCAGGTTGATGCGTTCAGAAATCAGGAATAAAATGCCTTACTATAAAGAGAAACAGAAAGTGAAAGAAAAGAAATTAAGAAAACTGAAGAGGATTAACCTTCAAATAAAATACCACTTTAATTTCTGGCAAAGGCAATAAGTTTATGACATATTAAAGTTATTTAAAAGCGATCAACTTTAATAAATACTTAACAAGAAAATTAAATTAAAAAAAACTAAGACGAAGCAATCAATGTCACAAAAAAAACAGAAAGTAAAATAGGAAATATGGCAAAAGAACTGAAACAACTAGAAAGTAATGACAGGAAGAAAGTATGCATAAACACAACGCTGTCTCAAAAAAGATAGAAAAATATATAATAGTGAGAAAGACAGTATCGAGTAAAAAAATTGAAGACATAAGTACAGGAATTAATAAATATTAGAACGATTTGGTTTTCACGCTATTAAAGAAAAGGAAGCTAAAATGCAGGATAGGAGGATCAAAAAAATAGGAGTGCAAGGAAATACTAATATAATAAAGTAGACAGAATTAAACATAGGCAACGGCAAATGTTAAAGGAATAAAATCAAGCAAAAAGAATTAAACAAGTTTATTTGTGAAAAGAAGATAGAAATTATGGCGATTTAAGAAATATTTGTGAATCAAACTGCTGAAATACCTTATATATACGGATTCATAGAAACAATAAAATTGAGCACAAAACACTGCAAAGGAGTAGCATTTTATATAAAAGATGGATTACCCGCAGAATCAAAGCGTTGGTTATAGCGGATCTCAATCAAATAGAATTATTTTAGTGGAAGATTAATAGGTTTAGCAATTGATGATCGGCTGGAAGTGATAAATGTATAAAACACTACAACATCCGATTATGATTAACTAATACCCTTTTATGAAAGTCTATAATAATATGAAACAGCAGTAAGCAGCAAAGGACTATAAATTTTAATATTAGGGGATTTAATGCTCATATTCCCCATCTTTTATCGTATGAGTAGAATAGGCAAGGTTAATACTTATTTAACTTGATGAAAGATTATCTTTAGAATGTAAAGATCCAAATCAAGATCCCAACCTTCATCACAACGTAAGTGAAGAGAAAATTGAAAATGGAATAATTCTAAACGATCAATATATCACGACTAACATCATCAGAACAAAATTCTATCAATAGGAGATCATTAGCCAAGTAAAACAAAGATAAAAAATGAGGAAGAATATCGAAAAAGCCCATAAATTAAAAGGATAAACTTTCAAATTTAAGGCATAAAAGGTTAAAGAGAGATTCAAAGAATGATTCGAGTAAATAGATTTTAGCGAATTCGAAAATTTAGATAGCGAAGCATACTATGAAAAATGAGCAGAATACATCCAAGAAGCGACCAAAGCGATATGTGGCTTTGTAATAAATTAAATGAGAAAATACTAAAATGCAGCAGAAAAAATAAAAAATAAGAAAATAGTTTTAATAGTAGGCTCAATAAGTAAATATCTAATTAGAAAGAATGCTAAGAAATTGATAATTATATTAAAATGAGTGAGAAGAAAGAGAAAATTTAGACTGAATCAAAAAAAGATAGAAAAAAATCAATTAAATATTTTCTTAGATGAAATTAATTAAAGAAGCTTAAACAACACTTGAAAAGAAATATAAAAATGATTAAAGTAGAGAAAATATGCACCATGGACATTAATAAACAAAAAAGATATCCAGAATTTCAAAAAAAGCTGAGAGAGTTCTATAAAGTGATAGCAACAGATTACCAGACTCATACAGGAACACATAAATAATATAGGTTTAAAAAAGAAGATTCAATGTGCTGAACTCTCCTAACGAAAAGCTGCAGGATCTGATGTAATATAAATAGGAGAAATAAGAGCTAGAGGAGATAAGTAATTTGCCAAACCTTAATATTAACATAAAAATAATAAATCTGGAGCTATGCCAATCAAAATTAAAGGATCTTTTATTATACTACTTCATAAAAAAGGTAGAGTGAAAAACCTATGAATTATAGGTTGATTTCACTTTTAATTCATTCAGTAAAAATCATAGATCTCTGATTATTTGGATAAATGAACTCATATTTGAGCAGATGTGACTATGAATTATAATATGGCTTCAAACAAGGCAAATTATATCATAGCAATCTACAATCTAAGAACTTTACAAGAATAACTTCAGCAAAATAATAAAGAAATGCAGTAATATTTATTGATATTAAAAAAAACATTTGATTCCGTAATAAGAGAAGACATATGAAAAACACTAAATGAAATTGAAATATCTTAGTAAATAATCAAGCTCAATGTTGTATTTTACAAAGAAAGAAACAAAGATAAAAATAAATGATTTAATATCAGAACATTTTTAAACAGGGAAATTAGTTAAATTAAGTAGCACTTGTTCCCTAAGGTTATTCAATATTATAATTAATAAACTTCTCGACTAACTAAGATAAAATGAAATAGGAATAACCATAAGCATGGAATTAGAATAATATACAGAGGAAATATAGATGGGAGCATTTGCACATGCAGATGACATTGTAATGATGGTAAGTCCAGACTACAAGAGATGATTGAAATACTACAATAGTGATCGTAATAATAAAATGAAAATTGCAGATAAGACGTAGTGAATGCTATGAAATGGAAAGAAATTACAAAGTTGACAAATAATATAAATAAATTAAAAACAAATAGAAAGAGAGAAGGAATATAAATATTTAGGAAACTGATTTAAAGAAAATTTTTCTTTTGAATAAAATGAACTGTCATTATTATGTCAAAATGTGTAAGCATGAATTTTGGGTAAGCTAGTTAATTTCTTATATAAGGTTCTGTTCATTGATCAATTTGTTGATAGTAAGCATAAGAGATGAAGTTAATTATTTTAGATGTTAAACTTATTTTTTAGCTTCTTTTCTTCCAATTGTAGCATATAAAAATAATTACTAAATATTGCCTCCATTTTTTAACTAGGTATAATTTTTATTCTTTTTAATATCTTTGTTTTTTGCTATATTTAATTACTTCTCCTACCTTTTTAAATAATTATTTAAATCTTCAATTTGAAAAGGTAATCTTTTTAATGAATTATACAATTAGTTTAGTTGTTTGTAAAAGATATAACTTTACTTTTTGATTATGAATGATTAAATTCTTTATAAAAACTCTTTTATTCTTATTTTTATCTTTACTATTCTATTTATATTTCATTTTTTATTTCGTTTTTAAAAAACTTACTAATCAAATTTTTACTTCATTTCATCTTACAATTTATTACTTCTTACAACTCTTTCTTTATCAAATTATTAGCTCATAAAAATGTGATAACACTAACTTTAAGATTTACAACCTTTTAAATCGAGATAATCTAGCAAAATTACCTTAAACAAATTACCTTTATCTCAATAGTTAGAGCACATTTTTTAATCATTTCCATAAGTCATGAGAGGAGTACATGAATCTGAAAATAAAAAATAGTTATACTCATTTCTAGCTAATCTTTCTTAAATGTTTAGCAATTAATTAAACAAATAAGCACCATTTAAATCAAAATTAAGTTACTTAAAATTATAATAAAATGCTTAATACAGAATTGAGCTTAAAAGCTTCTATATATCTAATTAAGAAATAAAAGAACAGAAGATAAAATATAAAAATTAGAAATTTTAAATAATTAAGCCATTAACAAATTATTATTAAAACTATAATGATCCAATGGAGATTGAGTAATCAAACTTAAATACTAATAAAATATAAAAAATTAGATAATCAATCAGCTAATAAAAACAGCATCAATTATGTGCTGATTCTGTAGAAGGCTAGAAAACACAAAATTGCTGGAGATATCAAAATACAAACAAGCAAAAATAAAGAATTTCTTAAAAAGCATTTTTTATTTTTATTGTTTGTCTGAAAGCACTGCTACATTAGTAAATTATGCTATGTTGTTATGCTATTATTTATAAATTAATCTTATTATTTTCTATTTTAGTCTCTTTTCATTTATTTATAAAAGCTATCACTTTAATAAAAGTTAGATTTATCATTAATATTTAAACTATGCAATTTTAAACATATTTCTCTGAAAGAATAAAGAGAATGCCTTAGTTCTAGCAAACTATATATAGTATTAAAATTAAATTTATCATTTATTCATCAAATTTAATTAATAAAACTATTATGAAATCATATAAAAATATGACTCCAAAGAAATAAATATCTTCTGTGAAAACATTTAACAATACACATAACTAAAATAAAAGTAAATGGTAAATAAATAGAAGTTATAACTTGTAAAGGCTAAATTATAAAAATAAATTAAAATTGTATTTTTTTGTAATATTTTCTTATTTTTTGTTATTAATAACTTTTATTTTTAAAATATCAAATTTTATTAAAAAAGATTTACTTAATTTATTAGTAATATTCAATAGTGATCGAAATTATCGAAACATTTATAAAGTTTTAACATATTTGCAATCTTTAGTTTCTACTATTTTTTTATTTATATTAATTTGTTATTAAGTTATTCTGATAATAATTTTAATTAAACTAAAATAAAAACCTATTATTATTAAATATATAATTAAGCTCAATATCATTTTAAAATTACTAATCATATATAAAGTTATAATTTTCCCATATAAGATCTAAATAATTAATCAAATGTGTACTAGACTAACTATAACATTATTATCAAGCTTATTTTATATTGTTATTTATACTATAAGTCTATAACCACTATAACTACTATTTTTATAAACAGAAATTATTAATGTGATATAACAGTTAATAGTTTTGTCACAAGCTAACCACTTATTTTAATTTAAATGTTCTCATTATTCTTTTTGTCTTAGTACATTATCAAATGAAACACATAAGCTTCTCTATAATGGAAATCTTCTTGCTAAAATATTATTTTAATATTTATTGCAAATACACATTCTTTTAAAAATAAAATCCAAATTAAAGTTTAAACATATCAGTCAAACCTTCCAAGTTTAGCGAGAGCTCTCGGGCAAGTTAGGCATATCTCTTTTGAGCTTGTCCATTCTTATTTGTGATGGCATCAAATACGAGATTACTCTCATTGCAGTTATTCACTGTTCCAGATTACCTACAAAATTCTCCGACTATTTTATATATTATCTGCTTAATTTTAGTATTAGGATATGCTTATTACTAGTTATGTTTACTTTAAATGCAAGACAGGAAGAAGATAGTAGAGGAAATGAATATAGTAACAAATCAAATTTTACATATAAGCCAAAGTGTGAATGATATTAATATTAATATTTAACTAAAAAGATTTTTGGACATCTTTAATTGTAAACATTTCTTCTTCCAATTAAAGACATTTAAAATTAAAAGTTTCATCTCATCTCTTCCTCTTCATCAGCATTTTTTATCTATACGTTTTTCTGATGATTCCTTCTTTTCTATTTTAATAACTCCATTCTTCGATCAAATAACAATCGGTGAAATGATTAGATTTATAAATCTAACTCTACTGCTTGATTGCTAGGAAATATATTTATAAATTTAATCATTAGGAATAAAAACATTTTATTTCAAAAATTCCCAATCTTTTACTATAATCATTCCCTTATGTCTGAATAGTAGTTACATTCCATTATATGCATAAAGGTGTCGTAATCTCCACAGATGCAGTAAGGGTTATCAATTTGATATCGACGGTTTTAAAAATATTTCGGAAATTGAATGATTGGGTGCTGAGCTTGTATATACTTATACTTTCTTTCTATATGATTTGTTCAGTTTAGTATAGTTAATTTCTAGAAATTTATATAGATTTTGAAATTATTGAGTATATATTTTAGCAGTAGGAGTTCTATTAAATCTTTAGGTTGCAGTTGTATAAAATTTATGCTAAATTTACATTTTTAAATGCTTAGTAAATGATTTTAAACTGCAATTATGTTCTGAGCTATCCAATTGAATATTATAATATGCAGTCACGTTTTTTAAGTCCTCAAAGTACTGATATCCTTATTTCCAGTTATTTTAGAAAAGCGCTCCGATAGTTGATTGTGGATAATAAATAGAGAGAGTGATCTAATAAATGTATTAATTATTATTTATAACTAATCTAATATCTTTTTAAATTTAAAATTAAGAGAAATTAAATTTAAATTAATAACTCAAAAAGTTAAAAAGCAAAAAAGCAAAAAAAGGGTAAAAAGTTTTAATACTTTAATTCTAAATTAAAATAATTAATTTTATTTTATAAAGATGTTTAACTTTCAAAACCTGAGTCTGGAGAAGCTGTTGCTTAAATGCATTATAAATCAATAAATTTAGCTGCTTATGTTTTAAAGATCATTTTTTTCTTATCTTCAAAAAAAAACCTAAACCTAAGGATCAGGAGATTTTATAAGTAAAGGAAAAAGGACACAATATAATGAACGAACTATAAAAATGTTTAGATCTTCTAAGATTTAGAAGAAGCTTACTACACAGGAAGCAGCCTAATATATATTTACTTTTTGCTAACTCTGACTTTGAAAAGATCTACAATAATTATGTGAAAGTAAGGAATCAAGTATATATTTAATCTAATTAATGAGAAATTAAGGATATTCACTCATTTTTTTGATGCAGTTGGAGTTTCTATGACTAAAATTCAATGCTAAATGTATTAAATTTAATTCTTAAATTAAAGTTTATGGAAATATAGTTTAAACATCTTGATAGTTTATTAATCTGATTTAAGTATTAGAAGTATTGAAATAAAAGGTTTATGAGTTTATTAGTGATTGAAGTAAGCAGGTTTTTACGATTTTATAGGAACTTTTCTAATTCGATTAAAATTAGCTTCGTAGCGAGTTTAGTTCAAATTTTTTTTCAGAAAGAGCTAATGTTTTTTTCTTGATTAATATTAGGTTGAAATATAATAAGGTAATTTTTTTATTACTTTTAAATAAATAAAGCCTAGTTATGATATTAGTTATCGAATATAAATTAATTACTTAGTTTGCTTATTTATTTTCATCTCTATTTGGATAAAAATTAAAGATTCCACTATAAATTTACAAATCATTATTAGAAATGCTTTAATAGACATAATTAAACATATTAAAGCTTATTTGAAAAATGAAATAAAAGCTTACTGTTTAAAAAATCGTAAACTAAAATTAGTGATAATGTAAACATTTCATTTCTAGTTAGTCTATTTACTACAACTTTATTATATTAAATTTCTATAACCAATTTCACTTACAATAAGCATTAAATATAAGTAATCAATTATTTTAGTTAATTATTTTAAGAGGGACCTTTATAAATAAAAATGTTAATGAACTATTAGTAATAAAATAGAGTAATTCGAAGTATACTTAATAAGTTAATTATTTAATTTTGTTTGAATTAAGCCAAAAAAATTATTTAGATGGGTTAATTTAATTAAGCAATTTTATTATAAGCTATAAAATATGAAAAATGGAAAAAAAAAATATAATTTTACTAAAACCCATTTTTTTTGCGAAAAACTCTTAAGATAAACGAAAACAGTTTCCCTTAGAAATAATACCATTTCTTCTATTTAAATATGAAAATCTTACCAAATTTGTGCTTCTAAAGACTTGTTAATAAGATCAACTACGATAAAAGTTAAGGTATTTTTTTAATATTTTTTAGACTATGTCATAAACTGGTCACTCCTCATATATTTTACTCGGTAGCCATATCAAATGACCTGATTGAATTGTATCTAGTTTCAGATACCCTGAAAAATTCTATAAAGATCTGGAATTTCCAGACTGGTACCCTAAGAAACTTTGAAGGGACACACTTCTATCATTTGATCGGTAGTTATCTCCTCTAACTAGAAATGAATCATATCAGCATCTGAAGATAAAACGATAAGTCCTGAAATTTTCAGGACTAGCCAGCTTATTCAAACTCTTTCTGGTCATTCAAGTTATGTTTTTATCTGTAATTTTTATCTTTGGACACTAAGTATATAATATCGAGTTCTTCTGATAAATCAATTAAGATATGAGACTTCTCTACTGGTTAGCTAGTTTCGTACTCTCCAAGGTCACACGAAAAGGTGTATCAAATATTCACTTAAATTCTGATTAAAGTGCTATATTTTTCTGGTTCCTATGGACCATTTAATCAAGATATGAAAATTTTAATACGGGTGTGTGTATATAGGACTCTTTAAGGCCATACATAACCAATTGAATCTATAGCATTGAGTAGTGACAATAAATGGGTAGTATCTGGAGCAGATGACAATACTGTGAGGAAGTGGAGGATTGCGAGTTAAGAGTTGAGGAATTAATTTATTTAAGACTAATTAAATTTTAGGGTTTAATTTTTAAATTATTAAAAGTAGATAAAAAGTATATATTTGATATTAGTTTTTTTATAAAGTTTAAAAGGATTTTTTTAATTTTTATTGAAGGTATTTATATTTAATGTTTATGCTTCTTAGTTATTTTAAAGGCCTTAATATTGTTTGGTATTATGTAATAAAGGATATTAAGATTTGAAGGTTAATTAATTTAGATTATGTCTTTGTATATTTATAAAAATTTTAGAGGTTGTTTGTTAATTTGGTTTTTTTATTTAGTGAATAAAGATAATATTTTTACATTTTTTTAGTTATTTTTTAAATATAAGTATCAATGAAATAAATTTAATTTCAAAGTTATTTTTTAATTGAGATAACATTATAATCATTATAATCATTATAATCATTATTAATTAATCTTAAAAGATTATTTAGGCCATTTTTCGCTCAGCGATTTATCTACCAAAGATTTTTGATAGAATAAATTTAATTTTATAATATCTATAAAAGGAAAAATAGAATAAAAGTTTTAAATATTCGAATGTTTTAAAAAAATGAATTTAAAAAAATCTAAACTATAAATGCAAATAGATCTGAAATGGGGTAAGTATAAATCTATAGGAACGTAGGTATAATATAGAATTATAATAAGTTAATAAGCCAAATATAATCATAATATGTGGATTAAGTAAAAACCGTTAATATAGTTCTCCCTTATACTTAAAAGTAAAATTGAATTTGTTAGTATATTTAGTTCTTCTCCTATAGGGAATAAGTATAAAATAATTTTATTATTAAATTTTACGTAAGCAATAAATAAAAAATAGCTAGTAGAAAAATAAAATAAGAAATTGATGATAAATATCAAATAAAAGAATCACAAGCAGAAAGAGCAACTAATCGTTTATAATATAATACTTATTTATCAAATAGAATATTTATTTAAATTAAAGTTTTTTTATTTTTAAACTATGAAAAGGAAAATTTTGATAAACTTAAATTAAATCATATTTAATTAATACAGTTAACATAATAAAATACTTCTAACTCACAAATTTAAAAATATCGTAAAATAAGTTACAAAATTACTATAATACATTTATTTTATATTAAATGTATAAAGGAAAATTACACAAAGTAATCCTAAAGGAAACTCCATTTTTTATTTTAATTTAATTTAAAATGCTATAAATTATATTTTTAGTAAATTTAATAAAGCAAGCTTGATTTTTGTTTCAATGAAATTTCAAAATATAATATATAAAATAATGTAAAAAACTAAATTTTAAAAAATTAAAACTTATTCTAAATTTAATTTTTAACAGCAAACTTTTAGGATTATAAAAAATGCAAATAATTTTGTTTAATTTATAAAAAAATAAGGTTTTAAAGCAAAAGATATTGCCTAATAAAAAGTTTCTGTATTATTTGAAATATAATAAGATAATAAATAATATTTGATAATGAAAGTTTGAATATTAAATAAATAAAATTTAATAAATAGATTGATAAATATTAAAATATTAGTGATTAAGCTAATTTAAAAGCGTTAATTTTGATAAAAGAATAAATAATCTATTTATAGGCATAAATAATAAGGGAATATAAGATTAAATTTTTAATTATTTTAAATTTTAATTTTTACTAAAATATTAAATAGTTTTAAATAAATAAAAAACTAATTTTACTAAAGTTTCTAAATACTAAATTTTGTAAAAAATTATAAGTATATAGCATGGTTTCACATGTAAAAGCTAAGTTGTTCTAAATTTAAAAAATAGTATTTTGAGATTAAATCAAACTATTTATTTATTTTCTTTAAAAACACAATTATGAAAGAATATTCATAATTATACTATAAGAAAGATAATCTAAGTTTATACCATTTAATTTTCTTAATTTATCTAATATAGTCTTAATATATCACCAATATAATATAACAACCTACAAATAATTAAACTAACAATCTTAATTACACTACATAACTCTATAAATCTATAATAATCATTTAATATATATCTACTGTAGAACATTTATACATCAAATTAGAATTTACAATCAAACCTTTGCTAAAGTTGGAAGCTTTAAGAATCAAAAGTTATATCATATAACAAACATTTGCTAGCAAATGATTTAAATTATTTGAATAAATCTAAGTATCTTTATACTTAGTAATAATAAAAATGATATTCTAATATAATGCATATTAGCAAATGAAAGTAATTAAAATAATTAATATAATATTCATTATATCAAAAACATTAAAGCTAAAGCTTTTTAAATTTATTAAAATATACTAAGTGTAAGATAAAGCTATTACTATTATATCTATATTCATAATATATTTAAAAATATTTTGTTTAATATAAATTTTAAAAAGATTAATCATTTATTTCAATTTAAAAGATCTTATCAAAAACTAAATTAAAACATTTTCGTATTCATTTTCTAATTATAAATAGTCATTATTTATTACTTATTAATCTATTTTATTTATAGTTTACAGATTCTAATTATATGTATTCAAGCTAGATTATTTTAACATAAAACTTAATTCTTAAAAATCTACTTTTTTATAAGATTAACAGTGATAAGGTGAAATTATAGTTTAAAAGGAAAATATTTACATGCAAAATTATTTATAAAACCAAAAATTAATTTTATAAGAAATTAATTTAAGTTTTGCAAGAATTGAAGCACAGATATAAAAGTAAATGTCTAAATATAGTAATTCCAAAAGACATAGATGCAATGTTAGACAAATTAAACTATAAGGAGATTTATTATTTAGTAAATTCATCTAGAAATAAGAATTATAGCATTATAATAGATTTATTGAAGAAATTTATCTTCAAGCTTCATATCTTTTTTGTCTTATTAAATAAAAGAAAAATCAAAAATATGTAGTTTTAAAATTTTTTATATGATATGTATAGTTATATTTAAAATATGCACTAATTAATAAGATGGCTGTAGTTGAGGTTTATTTTCTGATCGAACCTTCTAGTCTTATGATAAGGTCGAGTTGCTATTCGCTGAGAAGTTCTCTGGTAAGAGTCAATCTTAACATATGAACAAAATCTTTCCGATTATCCACTCTTGCTAGCGCTTTGAAATATGATGGCTCAAAGTTATCGAATCCAGGCCGAAGCTTATTGAATTAAGTAGCAGGATATCTACGTTGTGTGCATTAAGAGAGTGTTATTGGTCCTCTAGCAGAAGTTTCCAGTCCCTCGAAAGAGAAATTAAAAAATTTATAATTAATTAATTGTAAACTGCTTATTACTCTTTAGGATACCTTTCACTAATAAGAAGCTGAATTGAAAAGATTTGTCACTTTGTTTGGTGAAATCTAAATATGTAATTTACCGAATGATGAACCAAATTGAAGATGGTATCACTATAATTAGTTATTGCTATTATAATTATATGGAAATATTAATAAAATATAGGCATTAAAAATATTAAAATTTAATTAATTTATAAGAATGAAATTAAAATATTTTGCTTTAAATAAAAAATAAATTTATTAAACATAAATAAGAGTTTAATAATCTTCTTATTATAAGCATTAAACTAATATCTATTTAAACTAATTTTATTATTTATTTTACTTTTATTTCATTAAACTAAATCTTTTTTATTTTAACTAATGCTATAATTAATAAAAATCTATAAATATAATTTTAGTTTAATAAATGGATTAGATAAGTTGTAAAATATGTAAAAATAATTGATTCTTTATAAAAGATTCCTAAGATACTTAATTGCAGTTTCCCAATGTGCCAAAAAATTGTTAAAATTGGTTTTAATGTCGCTCAATAAGTATTTTGAAAACATATTAGTAAATATTTAAAGGCTAATTATCTGAGTTAAAAGTCTATATTTCAACAGAAAAATTTGAGAAGCAGCTTCATACATTTCAACAAAAAGCAAAACTAAATAAAAATTTATAGAATGTTTGCAAATATTTAGATAATAGAAGACATAGTTAATTAGTTGCATTAAAGTTATATTGATGATCTAAAAACTGTTTTCTAATATAATCAATTAAGTATATCTTCAAACCACTAATAAATTAGGGTAATTATAAAATAATTAAAAAAATAGAAGAAATAATTTTAAATTTACGTAACTAAATACAAAATATATAAAAAGCATTACATTTACCATCATTAACTAGATAGTAACAACAAGAAAGAGTAGCATTATTAAATATAATTAAACAGTAGTAAGAGCAGATAAAGTAAAAGATTTATAAATATAATTAAGCTGAAAATGAACAAATAAATGTTAATTAAATTCCTGATTTGTTAATTTAAAATTGTTTAGTGGGAGTAGTTTTCTTGCGGAAAAATGCAGAATAAAAATCCATAACATTATAATATTGCAAGATATAGTAAATGAATATTTAAGTAATAAATTTTTGATTTTACGCAATTAACATTCTAGAAAGTTGCTAAGTTCGTAGAAAATTTTTGAAGTAAAGTTTTAGCAAATACTAATTTGCAAGAAAACCCTTTAAATTTATTTAGCATATGTTATAATTAAGACATTTAAATCGATTCAAACAGTTACAAGTTAAGACTTGATATAAAAATTAATTTGATAGTTGAGTCATTGGAGCAAAATATAAGCTTAAACTTATTACACTATTAAAATATCCTGTTAAAATTAGAATACATTGTCTGTCTAAAAGTCACATATCTTTATTAATTTGTCAATTCTTTCTGATATTATGATTTTATTATAATGACTTAAAATTATTGCTCTAGTCTGGTCTTTATATCTTTGAAAAAACAAATACTTGTCCAATTTAGAAATTTCATATTTTTATATTCTTATCATAACTTCACGATACTATTTATTTATAGTCACTTACTAAAACTACCAATATTACTCAATTCGTGAGTCCCTACAAAATACTCTACAAATAGTTGTTTAGAAGTCTCAATCTTAATAGTATTATCATAATTTCTAATATTATTTATTTCTGGTCGCTATTACATCTATAGATAAGACCTCTCTCATATATCCTTATAAAAGTATCTTTACAAATCCCACTCAGAAAGTCCCATATCTTTATTTTTGTATCAAAACTTCCTGATACGATTCAATTATAGTCACTAGTTTCAGCTACAGAAAAAACATAACTCATATGTTTCTGCAAGTAGCAAATGATTATGATTATTCCAGTTTTAAATTAGTTAAATTTGCAAATTAAAATTGGAATTTATTAGACATGCTTTTCTTAAGTTAGCAACATACATGCTAGTATTTTATAAGTTGCAATCTTACAACAATATATCACTTGAATAAGCACCTTTGATTCTTATTGTTTCTAAATTTTTGTATATAAACGCATATTTTAAATTCTTCATAGCATTTATGGCATTAACTTAGGCTTGTCCTAAATCATTAAAAGTTTTAGTTAATTTGATGACTTTTTTATTTTATATAACAAGTTTTAACTTGAATTCTGCTTTAACTATTTTAAAATTTCTTTATTATAGCATAATTAGATTTATTCAAAGGATTTTATTTAAACTTCAGATCTGATAAAACTAGTTTTGAGAATTTTACTACAAATATAACAGTATTCTCACTTGATATCGTTATCATATTAATCCTTTTAAATTAAATGCTCGCCTTTAAATTTTCTACATCATATGTCTACGAAACTTGATTCTTTGTTTCAGTTTATATGAATTTCATGCGTTGTAACAATTTGGAGCCAATTACTCAGAGATTGAATTTACATTAAACTCTTCGTTTTAAAATTAGCTATAAGTCTAAATCATTTATTATGATTATTTAGCGAATATCTTTAATTGAATCTATAGCAATTTCTTGAGTTGCCATAATATTTATATTTTTTCAAGCATGAATTTAAATAATTCTTCTTTCGACTTGATTAATCTAATATTATAAATTCCTATATTTAATTAGTTTTTCAAATAATCAAATTTCTTTACTTATTGCTTGGTTCTTCCTATTTATTTTCAGCTATCAAATCAGAGTCATTTTTTTAGTTTTTTTCAAAACCGAATTACTCTAATGTTTGTATTTATTTTAGATTCTATGTATACTATCTTTTATGATATTATTCTTTTATTTATTATTAAAAGTGATTGCATCCATTATGTGGAAGTGAACTAGTTACTTGTTGGAACTTATTTTGCTCAATGAGTTTTGGCAATGCCATCTTATTCCTCATGGTGTTAAATTTTGGCTTTTCCGTAGGACTAAGGTAGCTTAAATGATTTTTTCTCAAGTATTTATTCATTTATTATTTTATAAATGTTTGCCTATCTCAGGTGCAATTTAAATAATTAGATAAGCAATTCCCATATTTTAGAATTCAAATTTTTGCTTTCAACTCATCTTTATTATTTATTTATCATTTATTTACATTTCTTTAGTCTTCCTATTATTATTTATGTATCTTTTATTTCATTTTGTTAATTTTTGTTATATATTTTACCACTTTAATTGATACTTTAGCACAATTTATTATTAACTTGATTGCTTTTTATCTTCTGCATTTCTTGGTTTTGTGTTCAATTTTTTGACTATAATTGATAGATTATTCCTATTTTTTAGATAAAGTTTTCTAATTTATTTACTTTAAAAAGTTTCCTATTTTATAAAATTTTATTTTCTCTTTATTTTATTAGTTCATCATATTTTTCTTACTTTAATTCGCCATTAGACATCTCTCCTAAAAGCTTAATTATGATGTTGTTTGTTAAATCTTATTTGCTTATCATATTAATCTTGAAAATTTATTATGATTGAATTTTTATCGAGAGTATAGGAGTTGTAATGGCTTGATTTCATTATTGGCTATGGGACATTTTTAAGTATATATAGTAGCTAGTTGAAATAATAAAAAGGAAATAATGTATTTTAGATTTGAAGATGTTGAATTGATGATGATAGTGTTGACTTAATTAGTATTTAGATATATGTATAGCTTAATTATTATTTTATTATAGTTTTTATTTTATTAGATAAATAATAGAGTAATCTAAGTAATACTTGCATAATTTTAATATAAGGATGTATTTAAAGAAAGTTTTTTTGACTATGTTGAATATGTTTTGATACGTAATAAGCTGTTTGTTTGTATCTGAATAATGATAATATTTGAATAATAGATTTTTAAATATTCTTAGATAAAATTTAATTCTTTATTTATTTCAATCGCTTTAAATATTTTAATAAGTAGTAGCATATTTAACTAATTATAGATCTTTAAACTACTTCTTTACATATTAAATTATATTTATTATAAATAATATTAATAATATAGATATTATTATTATGTTTATCAGTTATGATTTTTAATACTTCTATAACTCAGTTTTTCTAAATCAATTCTCATTATTGAAACTCTTTTCTATTCTATAGCAAAAACATATCCATAGTTATTTCTTATTTTCATCTCCGCTAAAGCTGCAACATCTTTAAAAATTTAACTTTATTGTCATTACTCTTTGCTTCTTTTATATATTCTTCTTGAATATTCTTTCGTTGAATAATTTTTTATACCTCCAAATATGACAAAAGGCTCTAAAGAAACTATAGGATTAACAACAGCTTCAGGAAGATTCAAATTTTACTTACTCCATCTATCATTCTATATGTTATATTTTCATATATCTTTTAAAGTTTATCCTTTCTAATTTAACCCTCCAAAAGAGTAAATATTTGATTCATCTATATCTACTACTAAAGCTTAACCTGCTATGTGGAATGGAAATTAAGAGCATTTTTATCATTTACTTTAGTTTTCTATCTTTAACTTTACTACTGATTATAAAGTTTGATAACTAGTAAATCCTCCAACCACATAAACATATTTTTAAGCAGCAGCTATTCCAAAAGTGTCTCTTCCCTCATTTAGATCACTAAATTTTATTCTATTACCTTCATAATCAAATTATCAAGTTTCTTTTATTCCTTTCTCTTAATTTTAGTTAAATCCTCCTATTAAATATAACTTATTTTAATATTCTATACTTTTACTAAGGTCTGGAATTATAATTTAAACTTAGATTTATCTTAATTACTCTGTTTAAATATTAAATAAACTTAATTTTTAAATTTCTGAATCAAAAAAGTGAATATAGTTAGATTATATAAAGGGCTAGCTTAGTTTATTTTAATTAGTCTAAATCTTATTTGGTTACTTAGTATTCTATTATAGTTTGTATCTTATTAGTGTGATATGACTTTAAGTTAATTTAGGGTTTAGTATTGTAGGTGGTTATGAGTTATATTAGAGTATAGTTGGTTTTAGTGATTAGTAGAATTAGATAATATTTGAGTGTTATTTTTGGTAGATAAATGTTGGTTAATGATTGATGATGATATTAGTTAGTGGTATTATGAGAGTATTACTAATGTTTGATTATTTGGTTGTAATGGTTTTAGATTTTTCCATAATTTACCTCCTTATCTCTTTTAATTTCTATGTAGCATCTTAAATCTTTTATATGTATTATTAGTTTTAAAATATCACTCTTATTAAATCACTTTCTTAAGGTAAGTCTTCAAATCTAAAATGGAATCCTTTTTAACAAATAGGACATTACATTATGCCTTATAATCAGTACTGAGTATTCAAACACAAACCACAGTAAATATGTCCACAAGGTAAGACAGTTGGAAGAGCATTAGTTAAGTTGTAATCTTCTAAGCAGATTAAGCATTTTGGTAACGCTTACATTTTTATTATTATTTAGACTACAAAAGCTATAAAGGTAATTTATAACAGTTACCATCAAAAATACACTCAATAATATCTAAAACTACATTATTACATTGTATAATATTAAACTCTTATATAAAGTAACAATCTCACAATCCGTATGCCGCCAATCTTGGATCGAAACTACTTATTAAATTTAATAAAGGTATGAAAGAGTATTACAATTTAATCAGATCTTTGATATTATTTTTAAGAAAAACGTCTCTACCGTAAAATCTTTAAACTATTAGAAGGAATGCACAAAAAAAGAGACAGAAATCTTAAAACTAAGCAACATATCAAAAAAAGTAGATAATTTAGAATATCAACTTAAACAAAAACTTGCAAATCGTTATAATGGAAGAAGAAAAGAACAAGCAAATACCATAAAATGAGGACTAGAATATGTAGCTCAAAACCGCTAAAAGCATAGGAGTTACCTATTTCAATAAATTTTTAGAAGAAAATAACTATAACCAAAGACTCAGTCCAGAAGAAAAGCAAGAAAATGAAATGATTCAAGCATTTCTTTGATATCTTAATTAAGAATATGGTAAAAATATTGAGAGTATGAAATTCCTTCAGACAGGAATAATTATTATATGATTCAAAAATAAGGAAACAATCACACAATTTGGAAATAATTAAACTGGAAGAGTAGATACCAAAAGAACAAAGAAGCATAGATGAATTCTACAACATTAATAACTATCCGATTCATTGAACACTTAGCATCTATTCAAGTTTGAACCAGTAGAAACTCATCTGGAGTAGTACGGAAAATAGTATGTACAGAGATCAGCACCGTAAAAAGGTCAACGTGAGCCAATGGAAAATGAAAACTTATTTAGAATTGAAGGAGATCAAAGATGGAGAAAGTATACCAGATAAGTTAAAAGAAGGAGGTATAAGCACTTACTTGAGTCAGTCTGGAAATCCCATACATGTATCGTTGTATCACCAACTATCAATTTGAAAATATATGAACTGTGACAAATAAGAGCATAGCACAAATTAATACTTAGGAAAAAGGTCTATAAGAGAATCGATTAAAAATGCTGAGGAAGTAAAAATCATGTCGATGTATTCGGAAATCAGGAATAAAATGCCTTACTATAAAGAGAGACAGATAGCGAAGGAAAAGAAAGTGAAGAAAACTGAAGAGAGTAAACTTCAAATAGATTACCACGTTTTATTTCTAGCAAAAGAAACAACTTTAAACAATACTAAGGTTACTTTAAAAGCGATCGACTTTAATAGAAACTTAACTACAAAATTAAATAAATAAAACTGAGACGAAACAATCAATGTCACAAAAAACAGAAAGTAAAATAGGAAATATGGCAAAAAAACTGAAGAAAATAGAAAGCAGTGATAGAAAGAAACTATGCATAAACACAACGCTGTTTCAGAAAAGACATAAAATATATAATGATAAGGAAGATAGTATTGAGTAAAAAATATTGAAGAAATAAGTACAAGAAAAATAATAAGCATTAGAACGATTTGGCTTTCACACTATTAAAGAAGAAGTAGCTAAAAAAGCAGGGTAGGAGGATCAAGAAAAATAGGAAGAGTAAGAAAATACTATTATAATAAAATAGATAGAATTAAACATAAGCACAGCAAATGTCAGTGGAATAAAATCAAACAAGGAAGAATTAAGGAAGATTATGTGTGAAAAGAAGAAGAAATTATAGCGATTTAAGGAATTTTTGCGAAAAAACTGCTGAAATACCTTATATATACGGATTTAGAGCTATAATAAAATTGGGCACATAACATTGCAAAGGAGTAGCATTTTATATAAAAGATGGATTACCCGCAGAACCAAAGTATTTGATATAGCGGACCTCAATCAACCAGAATTATTTTAGAGAGGAAGATTAATAGGTTTAATACTTGATGATCAGCTAGCATTGATAAACGTAAAAAGCACTACAACATCCGACTCTGATTAATTAATACCCTTTTTTGAAAGTTTATAATAATACAAAATAGCAGCAAACACAAATGATAATAAATTTCAATATTAGGAGATTTTAATGCTCATATTCCCCAATTTAAAATCGTATGAGTAGAACAATACAGGCTAATACTTATTTAACTGATAAAAGATTATCATTTGGATCGTAAAAATACAAATCAAGATTCTTCCTACATCATAACATGAAGGAAAGGAAAATTTAAAATAGAATACTTCTTGAGGGATCTCATGCCTAACATTATCAGCACAAAATTCTATAAATAGAGACCAATAGAAGATTATTAGTCAGGTAAATAAAGATAAAAATTGCGGAAGAATATCGACCATAATTTAAAAGGATAACTTTCAAAAATTAAAACAATAAAAGGTTCAAGAGAGATTGAAAGAATGATTCGAGAAAATAGATCTTAGCGAATTCAAAAATTAAGATAGTGAAGCATACTATGAAAAATGATCAGAATATATCCAAGAAGCGACCAAAGCAATATGTAAATTTGTAACAAATTAAATGAGAAAATGCTAATATACAACAAAAATAATAAAACTAAGAAAAGACTACTAATAGCAGGCGAAATAAGTAAAATGTCTAATTAGAAAAGGATGCTTATAAATTGATAGATATATTAAAATGAGATAATAATCAAGAAGAAAATTTAGACTGCATCAAAAAAAGATAGGAAAAATAAATTAAATATTTTCCTAGATGAAATTAATTAAAGAAACTTAAAAACACTTGCAAAAGAATATAAAAATGATTAAAGTAGAGAAAATTACACCATGGACATTAATAAACAAAAAGGATATTCCTAATTTTAAAAAAAGCTGAGAGGAGCTCTATAAAAGTGGCAACAACAGATTGAAAGACTCATACAGGAACACATAAACAGAATAAGTTAAAAAAGAAGGATTTAGTGTGCTGTATAAAAAAGCTCTCCTAAAAAAAGCTGCAAAACCTGATGGAATATAAATAGGAACAATAAGAGCTGGAGAAGATAAGCTTGTTAACCTAATCACAATATTAGCATAAAAAATAATACAATCCGGAGCTATTCCAAGTAAAATTAAAGGATCTTTTATTATATTATTTCATAAAAAAGGTAGAGTGGAAGATCCTTTGAATTATAGGCCAATTTCACTTTCAATTCATATAGTAAAAAGCATAGATCTCTGATTATTGGATAAATAAACTCATAATTGAGCAGGTGTGACGATGAATTATAATATGGCTTAAAAAAAGGTAAATCATGCTCATAGCAAATCTTCAATTTAAGAAATTTACAAGAATGATTTAAGCAAAATAATCAAGAAAAAGCAGCAATATTTATTTATATTAAAAAAGCATTTGATTCCGTAATAAAAGAAGACATATGAAAGATACTAAATGAAATTGAAATACCCGAGTAAATAATCAAGCTCATTGCTGAATTGTACAGAGAAGAAGCAAAGATAAAAATAAATGATTTAATATCAGAACAGTTTTAAACGAGGAAAGGAATTAACTAAGGTAGCCCTTGTTCCCCAAAGTTATTCAATACTATAATTAATAAACCTATCAACTAACTAAGATAAAATAAATTAGGAAGAATGGAATTAGAATATTATACAGAGGAAAGAGGCATGGGAGCATTAGCATATGCAGATAACATTGTAATGATTGTAAATCCAGGCCAATTACAAGAGATGATTTAAATACTACAACAGTGATCGTAATAATAAGATGAAAATTGCAAATAAGACGTAGTGAATGCTATGAAAAGGATAGACAATGAAAAGTTGACAAATAATATATATAAATAAAATGGTAATAGAAAGAGGAAGGAATATAAATATTTAGGATACTGATTTCTAGAAAGTACTTTTTGAACAAAATTTACAGTCAAGAATATGTCAAAAAGTATAAGCATGAATTTGTGTAAGCCAGCTAATTTCTTATATAAGGTTCCATTCATTGATCAATTTGTTTATAGTAAGCAAAAGAGATTAAGCTATTTATTTTAGATTTTAAACTTCTTTTATTAATTTCTAATCTTCCAATTATAGAATAAGAATAAATACTTAAGTTATGTATATTGTTAAATGTTTTCGCGGGAAATACTTATTCTTTGGAGATACTTTTATATGATTTCATAATAGTTTTATTAATTAAAATTTGATGAATAAATGATAAATTTAATTTAAATTACTATATATACTTTGTTAGAACTTAGGCATTCTCTTTATTCTTTCAGAGAACTATATTTAAAATTGCATAGTTTAAATATTAATTATAAATCTAACATTTAGTAAAATGAATAAATAGTTTTTATAAATAAATGAAAAGAAAATAAAGATATATAAGATAAATTTATAAATAGCATTGTAACATAACATAATTTACTAATTTGGCAATACCTTTATTTGGCTTGTTATTTATGTGTTATAAAAAGTCTCAAGAATCGTCGAAAGACTCATTGAAACTGTTAATTTCTTCTTCAAATTAATATTCTTTAATTACATATCTTTGGCTGCTAATTTATCCTTTCTTTACCGTTAGTATTTGATTCGAATCTCATTCTTTTCCAAGGTTTTGATTTTTTGTACTTATTTGATTTTAAAAATATTTGCTAGAGTATATATCTCCACCAATAATTTTTGCTTAATAGATAAGCTCCAGACAGAGAATAAATATAAGAAAGGTTTTTTAAGAAGTAGTTAATTTTTGGTTTTATGTATTTTTGGTATCTCCAAGTTTTTAAACTAAATTGTGTATTAAAGATTTGATTATAATTATAGAGTTACTTAATTTTAATTAAATGCTGTTTATTTGCTTAACTAATTGCTAAACTGCATCCTTTAGTTTTTATTTTAGCTTATAGCGAACAAATCTAAATAAATGTATCTTATAGTTAATTAGAGAATTGGTTTTAGGTGGGATTTGATATATAATAATATAATATTGGATGATATATTAAAAGTAATAAGATAAAGAAGATGTTTAAAAATAGAAAGTTATTGATGTTAATTTTGAAGAATAATGTATTTTTGGTAGATATATTGATAAGGAAAGAAGAAAATAGTTGTAAATAAGTAATAAATTGTAAGCTTAAATTAAGTAAACATTTGATTAGTAAGTTTTTAATAAACTAAATTAAAAATTAAATATAAATAGGATGTAAAGATAAAAAGTAAGAATAAAAGAATTTTTATAAAGAATTTAATTATTCACAATCAAAAAGTAAAGTAATATCTCTTGCCATCAACTGAACTAATTGTATAATACATTAAAAAGTTATCTTTTCAAATTTAAGATTTAAACAATTATTTAAAAAGGTAGGAGTGATAATAAATGTAACAAAAAATAAAGATAAACTTGTAATTAAAAAGCATAAAAATTATACCTAGTTAAAAGCAATTAAAATGAATGGTAAATAAATAGAAATTATACATAAAGTAAAGGTAAAATTATAAAAATAAATGTAAATTCTATTTTTTGTAATATTTTCTTATTTCTTGTTATTAATAACTTTTATTTTTAAGACATCAAATTTTATTAAGAAAGACTTTCTCTAATTTACTTCAATAGTTATCGAAATTATCGAAACATTTATAAAGTTTTAGCATATTTGCAATCTTTAGTTTCTACTATTTGTTTTATTTATATTAATATTTTATTAAGTTATTCTGATTATAATTTTAATTAAACTTAAATAAAACCTATTATTATTAAATATATAATTAAGCTAATATCATTTATAAATTAATAATCATATATAAAGTTATAAATTTGCTATAGTACAGATAATTAAGATTTTAAATCGAACTATTAAAAATTTAAAATAAAGACATTAGACTATCTATAACATTATTATCAAGCTTGGTTTATATTATAAGTCTATAACCACTAATTTTATAAACAAAAATTATTAATGTGACGTTACCGTTAATAGCTTTGTAATGAATTAACTTTTATTTTAATTTAAATGTTCTCATTATTATTTTTGTCTTAGTATATTATCAAATGAGAAAGATAATTTTTTCATATTGGTAATCTTCTTATTAAAATATTATTTTAATATTTTGTTGCAAATACACAGTCTTTTAAAATAAAATTCTAATCCTAATTAAAAAATTAAACATAGTCAGTCAAACTTTCAAATGTTAGCTAAAATTTTTGGTAAGTTAGGCATATCTCTTTTGAGTTTGTCCATCCTTATTCGTGTTGATATCTAATGCGAGATTACCCGCAATACAGTTATTCACAGTTCCAGATTATCTACAAATTTTTTCCAACTATGAATATATCCATATTTTAAATTAAATAATCTTCTTACTATCAGTATATGGATACTTTTATACCAAATAATGGTTATAGTTACTTATTTAAATAAAGTTTAATTTTATAAGTAAGAAATTAAAAAATAAAGATAGAAATTAAATAATTAGTTTAAATAGTTCTGAAGTAATATTATTTATGCTATAAATCTTTTATTTTGATAATTATAGAAAATTAAAATTAAAGTAAGCTATATATTAAGTATTTAAATTAGCTTCTAGGAATTTAAAGAAACTGCTACTTAAGTTTACTTCTCAAGAACTAGAAAAATCTGAGAAAGAAAGAAGGTTTGATATTAAATGGAAGACAGGAAGAAGTTAAATAAATAAATATAGTAAGAAATAAAATTTACATATAAGCAAAAGTGTGAATTATATTAATAATTAATTAATTAATTAAGTATATAAATTATAAATAAAGCTATTATTATAAATCAATAATTTACTTAAAACTATAAATTAAAAGTTAAATAATTAATGGATTAAAGAACAAAATAGCACTAAATTAAAGTTAACATATAGAGAAATAAAATTAAAGTACTTAGTAAATTAATTGTTTATAATTGGTATAAGAATAATAAATAATAAAATGATTCTAATAAAATGTAATTATTTAAATAGTTTTACTAATATTATAATTAATAGAATTTATATTAACTATGATTATATCCTATTATCAGAAAATTAAGTTTATTTCTATATAAATAGAGTATAATATATTTAATTATTGTACCATCTGTACTTCTAAAACCTATTTTTATTATTTTTTATATACTTAATTACTTATAATGTTACTGAGTATTATTTTAATATCCTAAAATTTTTTAATAGGAAGAAAAAGGTATATTGCTGCTGTAAGAAGAGCTTTTGCAAGACTTTCCAAAAAAAGGGAATTAAAATTAGAAGCATAAATACTTCAATTTACGTCCTCTTAAACTTATATCTTCTTATAAAATTCTAATTCATAAATCATAAAGATAGGAAAGGTAAGGTAAGGTAAGGTAAGGTACGGAAAGGTACAGAAATAGAACCCTGAAATTTAAAATATGGTAGAGAAACCAAAGCAAAAAAGAAAATGTAAAAAACTAGACAATACATAAATTTTACTCTGGATAAAGACAATAAACATTAATTAACTAGTGCTGATAAATTCAATCTTCAGAAAAAGGTCTAAATTGAAAGAAACATAAAAATCATTCATAAACAGAAGCAAAAAATATATAAAATTAATCGAGACTTATGATTTAAAACAGAGAAATAGATGCCTTTGGACATCTAGTGGAACTAGAGTAAATAAATCACCTAACTTGAAGAAAGAATCAAGAAATAGCATGAGAACTTAAAGCTCTGAAACAGTTGACAAAAAACAAAAGGAAGTTTCGCACAAAATAGAAATATAAAAAGAAAAAATCTCTATTCATCAGTAAAAGGTGCTTTAAATTTGTCAAGAAGAAATGTTAATGGTGCAGAAGTTGCTCATATCTCTTTAGGATTCGTTATAAATTTAAGTTTTATTAAGAAATTATTGAAAAGATTAGTACCTGAAAAAGAGTCAGAAAAAAAAATAAAGACTATTTTGAAGACAAACTAAAAATAAATTAACATAGTGTTCTGTAACCAAACTGGGACATAAAAAAAGTGAATAGGCTAATTGAACAGAGAGTAGATATGAATCAAAATAATGGGGATTTAAAACCTGGAGAATCCCGAGTTTTCAATCCTAAAAAAATAATATCCTAAACATTTTTTGAAACATAAGGAAATATAAACTGCTGATTTCTGTATGAAGTTGCGATTCCTTTGTAATAGAAAACTTTATTTATCTTTGTTATTATAATTAAGATGACTAAATTAAAATAATTTCTTTTAGACTCAAACATTTTATTAAATTAAACATTAAATAAATAAAACATAAATAAAGTATTAATTTATAAAAATAAACAAAAACAATTGTTAAAATTTAAATTTTAAGCTAATAAAAAAAGAAATTTAAAATTATAATTGAGATTTATCATAAAGATATACTAAATATGCTATTTACAAAATAAAAAATTTAAAAAAGTTAAAAATAGTTTTTAAAGTTTGATTATCTAAAATTAAATTTTTATTTTAAAAAGCCAAGTAACGCACATCTAAATTAAAAATTTATAATTAAAAAATAAAAAAGATGATCTAATAATAATGAAAATTAATATAGATAATTATGATATTTATTGATTTTTAATTTCTAAAATCAATTAAACACTGTATTTTATAAATATTTTTATCTATTAAAAAATTATCTTGTACAGCTTTTTGGAAAATTATATATAATATAATTTTAGATTTTAAATAATTGTAAAAATTTTTTATTTTTAAGCTAATATTTGATTAGAATTAATATAAGTTATAAATAAAATATTATTTTAGCATATTAAAAAATACAGATGCTATATTTTATTTTTTCTTTATTTACAGTAAAATTTGTAATATTTGAATATAAAATATAATAAAAATAAATATTTTTTAATTATTAAAATAGCTTAAACATTTTCTTTAGTATTAATTTATTATTTGAAACTATAATAGGAAATATCGTTGTTTAATATAAAAATAAAGATTTTATATTCCCTACATTAAATTTGACTTTAATATAATTTTTCTAAGCTAAGTATTTAATTTGATAATTATAATGATTTAGTTAAAACTAATTAATTATAAATTTAATTTAAATCTTAAATGCTTTTTACTATAAAATTAGTATTTCACATAGCAGTTTAATTTTAACTACTCTTTACTATGAAGGGGTATTTCTTTTACTTAATTAAAATAAAATAGTTTATTAGTTTTAATAAACAAATCTTCTATAATTTATGATGTATTGCAGATTATTTAAAATTCTTCAATTTTAAAATACAAAATAATTTGAATATTTAGCTTGCTCAAAAAATGTACTATGATATAAAGGAATGAAAATGATAACTAGAGTTAAGATATAATTAATGTAACATTTATAACACTTAATTAAAATTTTAACTAGTTAAAGAAGTTAAAAATATTAACTTTTAATTTATTAATAAATCTAATAAACTTCTAATTCATTTTGTGCTTTAATAACTGAAAATATTCTATATTGATGTTAATATTATAACTAGTAATTTTAAATAAGTTAATTTAATATATTAATAATTAGCTAAATAAGTATTTAAATATTATGTATTATTGAATGCTAAACTAAACTAATTTAAAATTATATTCTTTAATTTAAGTTACTTAAATGCTAATAATCTAAAGCTTTTATAACCTATAACTTATTAATATAATCATTAAACTACATATTTTAATATTTTTATTATCTATCTTACATTTATTTACCATCATCTTACTTATAGTCATATATATTATTAATCAAATACCTTTCTAATACTCTCTAATTTAATCATATACAGATCTATTAACGTAGTAATCATATAATAATCATAAACTATAACCATTTCAATATTTTCAATATTCAGACAAAATTGCATCATTATTGGTCAAGAATCAGGCAAATTATGCTAAATTTCAAACTTTCTTCATTTTCAATCATAGCTCTCATTCACTCTCATCTTTATAAGAATTTTATTACTTCATTAAATCTAACTATTGCTTTCTTTTAATAGGATCTACTTCTCTCTCTAGTCTTTAAGAATCTTTGATCTTCTTCTAAATAATTATAGATTTAATATTTTTATGTATTTATCTACTTTAACTATCTTATTTTTCTAAATTATTGATTAATATACTTTTAGTCATATAAAATTAGTCTTCTACATTCTTTTCCAGTCATTATTTTGCGTTTATTAAAATTTAAAAAATCTGAATAAAGATTACATTGGAAAATGTACTTAAATTAATTGAATCCCTATCTGCATAAACAAAATTAGTTAAATTATGTTTTAATATATCGCTGATTCAGTTCATATTAGAAACTATAAGTATAATTCCTTAGTTTATAGATTAAAATAGTTTCTTATATCTATTGTGCTTATTGTTTGTTATTAAAGGGGTACCATTTTCATTACTTTCTATTTAATCAACAATCTTTATGCTGTTGACATTACTGCAGTCCTTTAAAGGTATTCTTAGAATAATTGTTTTAGATTTAAATATTGAGATGTTTATTAAACTCTATGAAATCATAAGTTCTTTATATATCTAAATCATATTTTTCAATGCTTTTATCTATATCTTTCTTGTAGGGAAGATTAATCTTATTGCACTTTTGAAGTAAAAAGGCTATATCTAAATTAGGATTTTCAATGTTGAATCGAGTTGATTTTCAGTAAAAAAGCATAAATTTTTATGTCGAAGAGTGGATAAATAGAAGTCAATTTAGATAAATAAAAAAAGATTCATTAAAGGAAAATCAAGAAGATTTGAAAGCTAATCTTGATATAAGTCTTTGTGATCTAGAAATTTTTCTAATCATTCCTTTAATTCCTGACATTACTGCTCAATGAGTTATATTGCTTCAATATTCTACTTTGGGTAAAATGAAAGTTCTACGAAAGTTCTTATAACTGATTGGAGATACAAAGTTATATTTGAAAGTACAGCAGTCGTTTTCAAAATTGCTCTCCTATATACAGAAACCTTTTCTTCACAATGCTTTTTATAATTTTATTTGTTACTCAATTTTTAGACTAGATAAGTGATTGAGGCTTTCTATTTTATTGGAGTTCCTCTAATGTTTAAGTTAATTTCAGTTTCTTACTCTTTTTTCTCAGAAATTAAATCATTTCACATTTCTTTGCCTTTATATTAAGTCTTATCAGTTTAAAATATTGACTGTGGCTTTTAATAGTTTCTGGACATTTTTTTAGGAATCTGCAAATTAAATTAAATCATCAGCAAAACAACGCCCAACGATAGATCTGGAACAAATATTAAATCCTAGTTTCTTTTAATTATCTTCTAAATATCTTATTACAATGTCATAGTATAGAATTACAAGTACAGAACCATAACTTCTTCCTTATAGAACACTTTTATTAATCTTTATTGTTCTAGTAAGATATCCATCAATAATAAGCTTAACATCAATATTGATATAAAATAATTCTTGAGCAAGAATTAAGTTTAATGGAAGCCTCAGTCTTCTTAAATGATCAAAAAGTAATTTCCTATGTATTTTATCAAATATCTTTTCTACATCAATTAAAGTAGCTTTCATTATTTTTTTTGTGATCATATTTTTTTAATCTTTTCAACATTTTATTATGCTCTTTATTTTCCATATATTACATTTCTTAACTATAAATTTGTGTTTAGGATTTGTGATAAATTTAAAAAAGTAAATTTTTAGTTAAATTAATTGTAGACTTTTCTTTTAATTTACGATTTACTATTATTTTATTCTAACTTATATATTTTATATTTCTTTCAATGTTCTTTTTTTCTTTTTTCTTTTTTAATTTTAATTTTAATTTTTCTGGAAACTCTATCTTATACTTTTGATTTAGTTCTAAAATATATTTAAATGTTTTTCTACTTATATGTTACTTTATATAGTCTTATGTTGCTTACTAAATTATTAGTTTTTAGAGAATTAAAATGTTTTTATAATTTTATTTCTAAAAAATTAATTTTTTAATGTATTTTTGTGTTTTATAAATATTTTTTAAGTTGTTGGTTTTTTAAATCTTAATCGAAAAGATTATTTCATATACAAGCTGAAGTTAAATCTTGATTAAATAGGATTTAAAAACTTTTAAGAGTCCAAGTAACACTATGTTTGCATGATGGAAAGAATAAGATTTTGATTGATTTTAGATCTCTTTAAACATAATTTAATTTTATAAGTGCTTGATTTAAAAAGATAGATTACTGATTTTAGGAATTTATTTAGTATCAAATATAAAATTAGGGTCACTTGCTTAGTCTTTTTCAAAAGAAAATTACTCTAATGTTTGTATTTATGTTCAGGTTCTGCGTATACTATTTTTCTGATATTATTTTTTTATTTATTATTGAAAGTGATTGCATCTATTAGTTGTGCAGTATAAGCTAGTTACTTGTTGGAACTTATTTTGCTCAATGGGTTTTGGCGATGCCACCTTTTTCATGATGTTAAATTTTGATTTTTTCTTATCTAAGGTAGCTTAAATCATTTTATCCTAACATTTAATCAGTTAAATGACCTTTTATTATTCTATCAATTGTTGCTTATCTTACACGTAATTTCAATATTTATTTTAGCAATTTTTTTATTTAAGGGTTCAAATTTTTACTTTCTACTCATCTTAATTATTTCTTTAGATTTCCTACTCTAATTTGTATCATTATTTTAGTGGATTATTTCTTGTTATATACTTTACAATTTTTTGATGTTTAAGCAAAATTGATTTTAACTTGATTGCTTTTTATCTTCTTCATTACTTACTATTGCGTCTAATTTTTGGAAAGCCACATACCATAATATTTCCGGATGACTTAACTTTACACGAAATTTTATTTCTTTCTGTCAAGCAGAGATATTTTCTGGATAAGTGGCTTCTGGCTTCTGATAATTCTAAGTACATATTTATTCTATCATCAAGTAATTTTGTTCCTATTATTGTATGTAAAACTATTTTTTTGATGTTTTTGAAGACTTTTTACTAATTTTGTTGGAACTAAACAGTTGCCTATACCTAAAAAGTGGGGAAATAGATAGCTATTATTGTTGTAGTATCCATTAATATTTCTCTTTTTGATAGAAATATCATAAGATTAATATTATCATTTTTTATATTAGAGAATTTATTAAGTTATTCTTAATCAGATAAAAAATTAGAATAAATCCAGTTGGCATTATTCATACTTAATCTATATGTTATCCAACTTATCTCTATATGTATCCGAAGAGTCCCATTATTGCGACACATTATTTATTTTTTTATGTTTGAGTAATAATTTTTAAAATGTCTCTCTATATAAAAATTGAGATAGATTACTCTTATTTTTTAGATTAAGTTTTCTATTTTATTATTTTTAAAGTAGCTTATTTAGAAAATTTTATTTTCTGCTTATTAGTCCATCATATTTTCCTTTCTTTCTTCACACTTAGACATCCCTTCTAAAAGCTTGATTATGATATTGTTTGTTAAATCTTATTTTTTTATCATATTAATCTAAAAAAAATATTATGATTGAATTTTATCGACAGTATAGGGTTATAATGGCTTGATTTTATTATTAGCTATAGAAGAATATTTTTAAGTATATATAGTAATTAGTTTATATAATATATAGGAAATAATGTATTTTAGATTTGAAGATGTTGAAATGATGATAGTAGTGATTACTTAATTAGTATTTAGATATAGGTATAGCTTAATTATTATTTGATTATAGTTTTAATTTGATTGGATAAACAATAGAGTAATCTAAGTAGTACTTGTATAATTTGAATATAAGGATGTATTTAAATATAGTTTTTTTGACTGTGATGAATATAAGTAAGTTATAAACTGTATGTTTGTATCTGAATAATGATAATATTTGAATAATAAATTTTTAAATTTGTTTAGATAAAATTTGATTTTTTATTTATTTCATACGCTTTTAATATTTTAATAAGTAGTAACATATTTAATTAATTATAGATCTTTATACTACTTCTTTACATATTAAATTATATTTATTATAAATAATATTATAGATATTATTATTATGTTTATCAGCTATGACTTCTAATACTTCTATAACTCAATTTTTCTAAATCAATCCTCATTATTGAAACTCTTGGTTTTTCTATAGCGAAAACATATCCATAGCTATTTCTTATTTTCATCTCCGTTAAAGCTTCAACATCTTTAAAAATTTAGCTTTGTTGTCACTATTCTTTGCTTCTTTTATATATTCTTCTTTAATATTCTTTCGTTGAAAAACTTTTTACGCCTCCAAATATGATAAAAGGCTCTAAAGAAACTATAGGTCCAGCAACAGCTTCAGGAAGATTCAAATTTTACTTACTCCATCTATCATTCTATATGTTATACTTTCATATATCTTTTAAAATCTATAGTTTTTAATTTCCACCTCCAAAAGAGTAAATATTTGATTCATTTTTATCTACTACTAAAGCTTAAACTGCTATTTGGAATGGAAATTAAGAGCATTTTTTTCATTTACTTTAGTATCCTATCTATAACTTTTCTAATGATTATAGCCATTGATAATTATCAGTAAATCCTCCAACCACATAAAGGTATTTTTAAGCAGCTGCTATTCCAAAACCACTTCTTCCATCATTCAGATCACTAAATTTTATTCTATTACCTTCATAATCAAATTATCAAGTTTCTTTTATTGCTTTATTTTAATTTTAGTTATATCCTCCTATTAAATATAACTTATTTTAATATTCTATACTTTTATTTTCAACTGGAATTGTAATTTAAACTTAGATTTATCTTAATTACTCTGTTTAAATATTAAATAAACTTAATTTTTAAATTTATCAATCAAAAAAGTGAATATAGTTAGATTAAATAAAGTCCTAGCTTAGTTTATCTTAATTAGTCTAAATAATATTTGGTTACTTAGTATTCTATTATAGTTTTTATCTTATTAGTGTGATATGACTTTAAGTTAATTTAGGGTTTAGTATTGTAGGTGGTTATGATTTATATTAGAGTATAGTTGGTTTTAGTGATTAGTAGAATTAGATAATATTTGAGTGTTATTTTTGGTAGATAAATGTTGGTTAATGATTGATGATGATATTAGTTAGTGGTATTATGAGAGTATTACTAATGTTTGATTATTTGGTTGTAATGGTTTTAGATTTTTCCATAATTTACCTCCTTATCTCTTTTAATTTCTATGTAGCATCTTAAATCTTTTATATGTATTATTAGTTTTAAAATATCACTCTTATTAAATCACTTTCTTAAGGTAAGTCTTCAAATCTAAAATGGAATCCTTTTTAACAAATAGGACATTACATTATGCCTTATAATCAGTACTGAGTATTCAAACACAAACCACAGTAAATATGTCCACAAGATAAGACAGTTGGAAGAGCATTAGTTAAGTTGTAATCTTCTAAGCAGATTAAGCATTTTGGTAACGCTTACATTTTTATTATTATTTAGACTACAAAAGCTATAAAGGTAATTTATAACAGTTACCATCAAAAATACAGTCAATAATATCTAAAACTACATTGTTACTTTATTATATAATATTAGGTATTATTCATTGATTATTATATATTAAATTGCTTTGCTCATTGTTCGAAGGTGAGCAACAAGGTCATCTTCATCAGAGGTTGGGGAAGTTAAGTACCCATAATCGACTTTATGTCTTCCTCTGCTTTGGCTTGGCCTCGAGACATCTGCTAGTTTGACCTTCGGCACTGGCTCAATTTAAATTTAATTTAATTCTGGGACGAAAAAGAAATAATATTGCGAGCTTCATCAGAGGTGGGGAATTTTAGTACCCATAATTGACACATGTCGTCCTCTGCTTTGGTGATGCAATGAGACACAATCCTGCCATGTCCTTGGACCTCCAGCAAGTAGATAAGATTACAAGTATTCTGAAATTATATCAGTATTGAATATTTTTATCAGTACTGAATAATTATACCAGTATTGAACAAGGTTTATCAATATCTGATAATTTTATCAGTAAGAAACATTCTTGTCAGTATGAAACATTTTTTTAAAAACCTGCGCACCAACGAGAGTGCTACGCGCTCTATAATAAAATTTATTTATTTATACTTTAAATAAACAATAATATTAAGTTATTATATAAAGTAGCTATCTTACAATCTGTATGCCACCAATCTTGGACTGAGACTATTTATTAAATTTAATAAAGGTATGAAAGAGTTTTACAACATATCTTTGATTTTATTTTTAAGAAAAACGACTCTGTCGCAAAATCTTTAAACTACTAGGAGTAATGCACAAGAAAAAGGGACAGAAATGTTAAAACAAAGTAGCCTATCAAAAACATAGATAATTTAGAACATCATGCAAGATAACAACTCTATGCAAATCGTTATAATGGAAGAAGAAAAGAACAAGCAAATTCCATAAAATGAGGAGAATATGCAGCTCAAAACTGATAAAAGAGTAGGGGTTACCTATTTCAATAAATTTTTAGAAAAAAATTGTTACAACCAAAGACTCAGTCCAGCAGAAATGCAAGAAATTTAAATTTTTCAAGCATTTCTCAGATATCTAAATTGCGAATATGGTAAAAATATTGAGAGTATGAAATTCCTTCAGACAGGAATAATTATTATATGATTCAAAAATAAGGAAACAATCACACAATTTGCAAAAAATTAAACATGAAAGAGTAGAAATTTTGTAATACCAAAAGAGCAAAGAAATATGGAGAAATTCTACAACATTAATAACTATCTGATTCATTGAACACTTAACATATAATCAAGTTTGAACCAAATAGAAACCCATCTGGAGCAGTACGGAAAAATAGTATGTATAGAAATCAGAACCGTAAAAGGGACAATGTGAGCTAATGGGAAAATGAGAATTTATTTAGCATTGAAGAAGATTAAAGATGCAGAAAGTATACCATATAAGTTAGACGAATGATAAAGCACTAACTTGAGTCAGTCTGACAATCTCATACACGTATCATTGTATCGCCAGCTATCAATTTGAAAATGTATGAACTGTAACCAAAAAGGGCTCAGCTAAAATTAATGCTTAAGAAAAAAAGCTATAAGGGAATCGATTAAAAATAATAAGGAAGTAAAAATCAGGTTGATGCGTTCAGAAATCAGGAATAAAATGCCTTACTATAAAGAGAAACAGAAAGTGAAAGAAAAGAAAATTAAGAAAACTGAAGAGGATTAACCTTCAAATAAAATACCACTTTAATTTCTGGCAAAGGCAATAAGTTTATGACATATTAAAGTTATTTTAAAAGCGATCAACTTTAATAAATACTTAACAAGAAAATTAAATTAAAAAAAAACTAAGACGAAGCAATCAATGCCACAAAAAAACAGAAAGTAAAATAGGAAATATGGCAAAAGAACTGAAGCAACTAGTGACAGGAAGAAAGTATGCATAAACACAACGCTGTCTCAAAAAAGATAGAAAAATATATAATAGTGAGAAAGACAGTATCGAGTAAAAAAATTGAAGACATAAGTACAGGAATTAATAAATATTAGAACGATTTGGTTTTCACGCTATTAAAGAAAAGGAAGCTAAAAATGCAGGATAGGAGGATCAAGGGAAATAGGAAGTACAAGGAAATACTAATATAATAAAGTAGATAGAATTAAACATAGACACAGCAAATGTCAGATTAATAAAATAAAATAGAAGCATAAAAAAATTTATTTGTGAAAAGAAGATAGAAATTATGGCGATTTAAGAAATATTTGTGAATCAAACTGCTGAAATACCTTATATATACGGATTCATAGAAACAATAAAATTGAGCACAAAACACTGCAAAGGAGTAGCATTTTATATAAAAGATGGAATTATCAGCAGAATCAAAGCGTTGGTTATAGCGGATCTCAATCAAATAGAATTATTTTAGTGGAAGATTAATAGGTTTAGCAATTGATGATCGGCTGGAAGTGATAAATGTATATAGCACTACAACATCCGATTATGATTAACTAATACCCTTTTATGAAAGTCTATAATAATATGAAACAGCAGTAAGCAGCAAAGGACTACAAATTTTAATATTAGGGGATTTAATGCTCATATTCCCCATCTTTTATCGTATGAGTAGAATAGGCAAGGTTAATACTTATTTAACTTGATGAAAGATTATCTTTAGAATGTAAAGATCCAAATCAAGATCCAACCTTCATCACAACGTAAGTGAAGAGAAAATTGAAAATGGAATAATTCTAAACGATCAATATATCACGACTAACATTATCAGAACAAAATTCTATCAATAGGAGATCATTAGCCAAGTAAAACAAAGATAAAAAATGAGGAAGAATATCGAAAAAGCCCATAAATTAAAAGGATAAACTTTCAAATTTAAGGCATAAAAGGTTCAAGAGAGATTCAAAGAATGATTCGAGTAAATAGATTTTAGCGAATTCGAAAATTTAGATAGCGAAGCATACTATGAAAAATGAGCAGAATGCATCCAAGAAGCGACCAAAGCGATATGTGGCTTTGTAATAAATTAAATGAGAAAATACTAAAATGCAGCAGAAAAAATAAAAATAAGAAAATACTTTTAATAGTAGGCGCAATAAGTAAATATCTAATTAGAAAGAATGCTAAGAAATTGATAATTATATTAAAATGAGTGAGAAGAAAGAGAAAATTTAGACTGAATCAAAAAAAAGATAGAAAAAATCAATTAAATATTTTCTTAGATGAAATTAATTAAGGAAGCTTAAACAACACTTGGAAATAAATATAAAAATAATTAAAGTAGAGAAAATTACACCATGGACATTAATAAACAAAAAGGATATTCCTAATTTAAAAAAAAGCTGAGAGGAGCTCTATAAAAGTGATAAAAACAGATTACCAGACTCATACAGGAACACATAAATAATATAGGTTTAAAAAGAAGATTTAATGTGCTGAACTCTCCTTACGAAAAGTTGCAGGATCTGATGTAATATAAATAGGAGAAATAAGAGCTAGAGGAGATAAGTAATTTGCCAAACCTTAATATTAACATAAAAAATAATAAATCTGGAGCTATGCCAATCAAAATTAAAGGATCTTTTATTATACTACTTCATAAAAAAGGTAGAGTGAAAAACCTATGAATTATAGGTTGATTTCACTTTTAATTCATTCAGTAAAAATCATAGATCTCTGATTATTTGGATAAATAAACTCATACTTGGGCAGATGTGACTATGAATTATAATATGGCTTCAAGCAAGGCAAATTATATCATAGCAATCTACAATCTAAGAACTTTACAAGAATAACTTCAGCAAAATAATAAAGAAATGCAGTAATATTTATTGATATTAAAAAAACATTTGATTCCGTAATAAGAGAATACATATGAAAAACACTAAATGAAATTTAAATACCTGAGTAAATAATCAAGCTCAATGTTGTATTGTACAAAGAAGCAAAGATAAAAATAAATGATTTAATATCAGAACATTTTTAAATAGGGAAATTAGTTAAATTAGGTAGCACCTGCTCCCCAAGGTTATTCAATATTATAATTAATAAACTTCTCGACTAACTAAGATAAAATGAAATAGGAATAACCATAAGCATGGAATTAGAATAATATACAGAGGAAATATAGATGGGAGCATTTGCACATGCAGATGACATTGTAATGATGGTAAGTCCAGACTACAAGAGATGATTGAAATACTACAATAGTGATCGTAATAATAAAATGAAAATTGCAGATAAGACGTAGTGAATGCTATGAAATGGAAGGAAATTACAAAGTTGACAAATAATATAAATAAATGAAAAACAAATAGAAAGAGAGAAGGAATATAAATATTTAGGAAACTGATTTTAAAAAAAATTTTATTTTGAATAAAATGAACTGTCATTATTATGTCAAAATGTGTAAGCATGAATTTTTGGTAAGCTAGTTAAATAGAAAATAATAAGATTAATTTATAAATAATAGCATAACAACATAGTATAATTTACTAATGTAGCAGTGCTTTCAGACAAACAATAAAAATAAAAAATGCTTTTTAAGAAATTCTTTATCTTTGCTTGTTTGTATTTTGATATCTCCAGCTATTTTGTGTTTTCTAGCCTTCTACAGAATCAGCACATAATTGATGCTGTTTTTATTAGCTGATTGATAATCTAATTAGTTATATTTGATTAGTATTTAAGTTTGATTAGTAAATTTCCATTGGATAATTATAGTTTTAATAATATCTTGTTAATGGTTTAATTAATTAAGATTTCTAATTTTTGATATTTTATCTTCTGTTCTTTTATTTCTTAATTAGATATATAGAAGCTTTTAAGGTAAATTCTGTATTAAAGATTTGATTATAATTTTAGTTAATTTTGATGTAAATGGTGCTTATTTGTTTAATGAATTGGTAAAGATTTAAGAAAGATTAGGTAGAAATAGTAAGTTATTAATAAGTTAAATGAAAAATGAAATATAAATAGGATAGTAAAGATAAAAAATAAGAATAAAAGAATTGTTATAAAGAATTTAATCATTCACAATCAAAAAATAAAGTTATATCTTTTACAAACAACTAAACTAATTGTATAATTCATTAAAATAATTATCTTTTCAAATTGAAGATTTAAATAATTATTTAAAAAGGTTAGAGTGATAACAAACATAAAAAAAAGATAAATTTGTAATTAAAAATTATAAAAATTATACCTAGTTAAAAAATGTATGCAAATATTAAAAAAAATGAATGGTAAATAAATAAAAGTTAAACACAAAGTAAAGGTTAAATTATAAAAATAAATAAAAATTCTATTTTTTGTAATATTGTCTTTTGTTTTTGATTACTAACTTTTATTTTGAAGACATAAAATTTTAAATATTTACTTAATTTACTTAATTAATTAGTAATATTAACAAATCATAAAATTATCGAAACATTTATAAAGTTTTAGCATATTTGCAATCTTTAGTTTCTACTATTAGTTTTATTTATATTAATGTGTTATTAGTTATTCTGATAATAATTTTAATTAAACTAAAATAAAACCTATTACTATTCAATATATATTTAAGCTCAATATCATAAAAAATTAATAATTATTTAGTTATAAATAAAATAGTACATATAATTAAGATCTTAAATCAAACTAATTAAAAAATTTAAATTAAAGATATTAGACTAACTATAACATTATTATCAAGCTTTGCTTATATTGTTATTTATACTATAAATCTATAGCCACTTCTTTTATAAATAGAAATTATTAATGTGACGTTACTGTTAATAGCTTTGTCACATGTTTACTATTTATTTTCATTTAAATGTTCTTATTATTCTTTTTATCTTAATATATTATCAAATGAAACACACAAGCTTCTTTATATTGGAAATCTTCTTATTCAAATATTATTTTCATATTTTGTTGCAAATATACAGTTTTCTAAAAATCAAATCTAAATTCAAATATAAATTTAAGCAAAGTCAATCAAACCTTCGAATGTTAGTGAGGGCAAGTTATGTATAACTCTTTTGAGTTTGTCCAATCTTATTCGTGATGGCATCAAATACAAGATTACTCTCAATACAATTATTCACTGATCCAGATTACCTACAAAATTCTCCGACTATTTGATATAATCTGCTTAATTTGAGTATATGGATATGCTTATTAGCAAATTATGTTTATATTAAATGCAAGGAAGAAGATAATAAATAAATAAAGTTAAAAATAAAATTTTACATATAAGCCAAAGTGTGAATTATATTAATGGTTAATTAATTAATAAAATATGTAAATAAAAAAGAAAACTATTATTATAAATAAATAATTAAAACAATAAATTAAAAGTTAAATACTTTATAGATTAAAGAATAAAACAGCACAAAATTAAAGTTTACATATACACAAATCAAATTAAAATACTTAGTCAATTCATTTTTATAATTAGTATTAGAATAATCAATAATCAATAGATTCTAATAAATGTAATTCTTTAAATACTTTTACTAATATTTATAATTAATAGAATTCATACTAATTATCATTATATTCCATTCTAAACAAATTACTTTATCTCTATATAAATAGAGTATAATATATTTAATTATTCTACTATCTGCACTTTTAATTCCTATTTTTATTATTATATATTTCATTATTTATAATCTTACTAGTATTATTTTCATATCCTCAAATTTTATAATACCAAGAAAACCTACAAGAACAACTTTTCCAACACTTTCCAAAAACAGGAAAGAAAATCACAACCATAAATACTTCAATTTACGTCCTCTTAAACTTACACCTTCTTATAAAGTTAATCCATAAACCATTAAGATAGTAAAGCTACGGAAAAATACCCCTGAATTTTCATATATGGTAGAGAAACCAAAACAATAAAAAGAAAGCATGAAAAATTAGACATGCATAAATTTTACTTTGGATAAAGCAATAAGCATTAGTTAACTAGTTTTGATGAGCTTCAATCTTCAGAAAAAGGTCTAAATCGAAAGAAATGAAAAAATCATTCAAAAACAGAAGCAAGAAAATATATAGAATTAATCGAGACTGATGATTTAAGAAAGAGACGCTTTTGAACCATCTAATGGGATTAGAGCAATTAAATCGCCTAAATTGACGAAATAGTCAAGAAATAGCATGAGAATTTAAAGTTCTGAAATGCACAATTAAAAGAAAAAAGGAAGTTTCGTACAAAATAGAAATATAAAAAGAAGCAATCCTTATCCATCAGTAAAAGGTGCTTTAAATTTGTCAAGAAGAAATGTTAATACTGGGGAAGTTGCTCACATCTCTTTAAGATTCGTTAGAGATTTAAGTTTTATAAAGAAATTGTTGAAAATATTAGAACCATGAAAAAGAGTCATAAAGAAAAATAAAAACCATTTTGAAAGATATACTAAATAAATTAGCATAGTGTTCTGTAACTCAACTGGAACGCCAAAAAAGTGAATAGACTAATTAAGCAGAGAGAATAGAAGCGAATCAAGAAGAATGGGGATTGAAAACCTGGAGAATCCAGAGTTTTCTATCTTACAAAAAATGTATATCATAAATATTTTTTGAAATATAAGGAAGTATAAACTGCTGTTTTCTGTATGAGGTTGCAATTCCTTTGTAATATAAAACTTTATTTTATCTTTGTTATTATAATTAAGATGATTAAAGCTAAATAATTTATTTCAGATTTAAATTTTTTATTAAATTAAATAAATAAAACATAAATAATATATTAATTTATAAAAATAAACAAATAAAAAATTGCTAAAATTAAATTTTTAATTATTAATAATTTAATTTAAATAGGGTCGTCCTTAACTTTTAAGGTCGCGAGAAGAATTCCCCAGAGATGTACTGACTGTGAAACAACCTTTTCTAAATGTTGGACCTGATTAATCTCTTAATCATGGGTTGGAAATCAACCTGTAATCGCCTTTTGGCGTTCTGTGCTTTGGGGATTTTGAACCACTACCTTCCTTACAAATAGAAGAATGCTATGGGAATATTGGAGATTAATGAGATTTATAAATTGACTTTTTTAAAGAGATGCGCCTTATTATAGGGCTACGCACTCTATAATAACGCTTTTTTTTATAAAAATAAATTTGAGTTTAAAGCTAATAAAAAAATGTATTTAAAAAGAATTAAAATTGAATATAAATAATTATGATATTTATTGATTTTCAATTACTAAAAATAATAAAATGGTATATTTGAATATATTAAAAAAACTATCTTGTACAGCTTTTTATAATTTAAATATAATATACTTTTATAATTTAATGAATTGTAAAAATTTGTTAATATTAAACTAATATTTGATTATAATTAATATAAAATAAAGATGCTATATTTAATTTTTTTAATTTTCAGTAAAAATTGTAATATTTGAATATATAATAAAAATATATATTTTATTAATAATAAATATTTTAAAAATTATTAAAATGGCTTAAATTTTACTTTAGAGGTTATTTATTATTTGAAACTATAACAACAAATATCCTTGTTTAATATAAAAAATAAAAATGTAATTTTCTGTAGCATAATTTTAATATAAGTTTAATTTTGTAAGCTAAGTATTTAATTTGATAATTATAATGATTTAGTTCAAACTTATTAATTATAAATATAATTTAATTTATATATTAAATACTTTTTACTCTATATAAAATGTTTATTTTATATATCAGTTTAATTTTAACTTCTCTTTACTATGAAGAAATATTTATTTTACTTATTTAAAATAAAATAATTTATTAGTTTTAATAAGCAAATCTTCTATAATTTATGATTATTTTAGATAATCCAAAACTTTTAAATTTTGAAAGACTTAATTATTTTAATATTTGATTTGCTAAAATAATTTACTATGATATAAAGGAATGAAAATGATAACTAGAGTTAAGATTTAATTAATGTAACATTTATAAAACTGAATTAAAATTTTAATTAGTTAAAGAAGTTAAAATGTATTTACTTTTAATTAATTAACAAATATAATAAACTTCTAATTCCTTTTGTGCTTTAATAACTGAAAATATATTATATTGATGCTAATATTATAACTAGTAATTTTAAATAAGTGAATTGAATATATTAATAATTAGCTAATTAAGTATTTAAATATTATGTATATTAAATTATAAACTAAATTCATTCAAATTATATTCTTAAACTTTTAATTACTTCAATACTAATAATCCTTTTATAAACTATAACTTATTAATATCATCATTCAAATCCAACTATATTATGCTAATGCTCCTTATATCTAACTACACCAGTCAAACTAAATTACTTTGTTATAATCAATACCTAATAGTTAACAGACCCCCATTATTTAATATAGAAACAGAATCAAGAACTTAAAATAAATGTCTTCATTCCAAAATTTACTAAAATTATTTATTTTGAAATACCACTTTAGAAATTAGTACCAGATATAAAAGAAGAAAATATATATTCATTTAGAGGAGTAAATTAAACAAAGTTATAAATTATATATGAAACCATAATATGTAGAATTATACATCAAACTAATTATTTCAATCTTCAAGAACTTCTTTCTTTTCCGTTAGTGTTATTAGAACTTCTTATTATGGAAGGAGGAATCAAAAATTTAATTAAAATAGAATATTCTAGAAAAATATATAAAAGAAAGAATGAATAATGATAATAAATAGAATTTAAACATAATTATTATAATTTATCAGGATTTAAAACCCGAGATATATTTGCTTATTCCCCTGGTCTAGATATATCAAACCTTAGTGTTGAGAATAGATGTAGGAAATTTGAATTACAAGAATATAAGAATAGTATAAAGAGAGAAGACTAAATATTTAAGTATTTTTATGATTAAAAAGTATTTAATAATAACAATTTAAATATAACAAATAGATAAAAAAGGCTAATTTCTTATTAATATTTTGACTGAATTATTATAGGGAAACTTTTAGTAGCTGAATTACTTTTGTCTATGTTAAACCCTTCTTTAATCAATAAATTTAGATTTAAGTTGTTCATACATTTAATGATAGTAATTGATGAATACTTCTAAAGCTCTCTAGATAAATTTGTAGTCTTGAAGTAAATTTTTTATTGCATTTAAATTTTTTCAATTTCCATCTTATCTGCTTGAGGTTAGTTTTTTAAATGATAGATTAAATTCTTCTTTAATTTTCTCTGAATTTGTTGCTATGTTTTTACTATTAATACAAATTTGGAAATTAAGGCTTCATCTTAAAATTAAACTTAACTTACCAAGTCTTGATTTTCCTTTTTTTATCTAACAAAAGTTACCGAAGATTTTATTTTTTCGCCTTCAATATCCATTTTTCTGTATTAATTTTCTCAATTAAGTAATAAAACTGAATAATGTTTTGCTCATGGAGTTTCTCAAGCTTTTTTAGTTTTTTATGAGATTCAGTATTTTAAATCCTTAACAGGAGTAGATTTATCTTTTTGAATTTTTGGTTGTTGTTAGTTAACTGAGACTTAAGATTGATCTATGAGATTAGAATTGAAGGTTTAAATTTGGAGATTTAGTTGGTATTTTTGATGCATAGGATGTATAAAGTAATTATATTTGATAATTTGAGGAGTAAAATGTTGATATAAACAATAATATTGGGATATAGCAACTAAAAATATATAAGAAAATTATTAATAGCAATTGATTGCAATATGTATCATTTATTAATAAAAAGCTTTATATATTTTAATTACAATACTTTTTAAAGTTTTATTTTAAATACAATAAGCAAAAGTTTAGACTAAATTTAATTATAATGTTTTTTTCTAAATGATTTGATTTTTTTAATATTAATGATACAATGTTAGCATAAAGTAAATGATTAGAAAAATATAAAAATAAATAAAGATAACTAAAAATAAATAGCAATATTTTCGATTATTTATTAGATTTTTAGAATAAGAATATTTAAAATTATTAAATTAAATATATTTTAGGCACTTTAGTTATTGCTTTTATTATATATATGAATGGTCAGATTTTAATTTATTTTTATAATGTCAATGGTTTATTTCTTTTATATTTTAGTATCTGAGCATTTTTTTTGTTTTATTTAGAAACGGATATGATTTTTTTCTATTTCAATGATCTTTTTGAGTTTTGAAATGAAAATATTTGATCTCTAAAAGAGAATTAGAATATAAATTAAGATATGAATTAGAAGTTAAACTCCTAAGAATAGCCTTAAAAGCAGACTAAGTTAGTTTAAATTAAGATTATAGCATCTACTAATTTGAATCTATATAATATATAGTTATAAACAGAGTAGAGAGATTTAGAATGTAAAGAAGAAGTATAATTTTTAAATTGATATTTATACCTAAAATTAAATAATTATTTTATCTATATTTTTAATTATTTTTGCCTATTAAAATAATTTAATAATATTTATCCTTTTTATATAAATAAGCTATAAATTTAAAAAGCTAAAGTTGAAGGTATATTATAATTAAATTATAAGTTATTTACATTAAATATATTTAAGAGTAAGAAATCTAGATAAAGTATTTGGCCAAAGAAATTTGGTTATTTCATAGAATACATTTTTTATAGAATATATTAGGGAAAATTAAAAAAGAATAAAAATGTTCTAAATATCTTAATCTATTTTTAAGATAAATGGAAATTGTATTAATTAAATATTTAATTAATTTTAGTTTGAGAAGATTGTATACATTATCATAAATATGCTTATTCAAATGTTATACTATTAATTAAATCTTTTTGCAAAATTGATTCCATTAAATATTTAATTTATACAAGCATCACTTTAATTAGTTAAATGAAGTAGTTTTGCTAAATTATAATTACTTAAATATTATAATTTAACTTAAGCTTTTTAAAGTTATTATTTTAATTAGATTATTAGCATATCTTTATAACCAAATTAGGTTTATATTCTTTAATTTAATTGATAAGCTAAAATATACTTTTATTTATAATATTTATCACTTTCCTTTTTTACTTAGTTATATACTTAAACAATTAATAGAGATAGACAATACTTGCTCCTAGAATTAAATTTAAGATTTGTAAACTTTATAATATGATAATAAGGGAAGAATATTATAATAAATTTAATGGATACTTAGTTTATTTTGAACTAATTTAGGGATATAACTTAGAACAATAATATAGATATATTCTACTAATTCTCTATAATAATGCTAGTCACCTTCTTTATTAAGTTAGTTAAAATACTATAATCAATTTCCTTGAAGGATAATTCATACTTTTAATGCTGCCAAATAACCATATATACCTTATTCAAATGCGTTAATATCAGGCAAGAGAAAATTAACAAGTAATATAACTACCATAAGAAAAATACATTTAATAAGTATAAACGTAATTACTGATAATATAAGTCAAAATAGGCTAATCAAATAGACAATTCATTAATTAATCCTCTTTAACAATCTTTAAATAACCAACGAAACTTTTAAATCAGAGGAAAATTAATTATATGCCTATGGATCAAGAAGAATTTCCTTCATTTATTAATAATTGGGAAAATCATGCTTTCGACAAACAAAAATTATTGATGAAGAAGAATATTGAGAAAGTAAAAATCTATTATTAACTCAAATAAGTAAGAATTCTTCCAATTTACAAGAAAGCATATAAGAGTGATTAGAAGAATTGAAGGCCAATTACTTTCATTAATGTAATTTTAAAAATATATGATAAAATACTAACTTAAAGACTCTATAGATATATTTATTAGAGTAAAGCTATATTAGATTCATTTTAGATGGAACATTTCAAGAAATTAATGCTATTAAATGTGTGTATATATGCTTTAAAACTAAGAATTAAAAAGGAAAAAACATTAATGTTAATATAAGTTTGAATAATTAAGAAATTAGAAAATATAAGAGGCTAACTTACTTAGTATATAATTTTCATTAAAACGAATATTATAAAATCCATTGCTAAGAAATATTCCAAATATATGAAAAATGTTTTAATGGATATGTATTATAGTTATTTAAATATTAGAATACTTAAAATTAAAAAAAAATTTCAAGTATTTTTACTTCCTGAAGCTGAATATAGCTACGAAGTTATTCCATGAACGATTCTAAGATGCATTGGAAAATTAAGAAATATATAAATATTAGTTTAAGAAAAGTAGCAAGATATGCATTCTAAAGTTCAAACTCAACAATTAAAAAATCATACTTCTCAGACTTGAATTTATACTTTGTAAGTACTACATAACCATGAGATATTTAAACTTTTATTTTAAATTACGTTAAGAAACATAAACGAATTCTGACTCTGAAATTGCTTTTTTATAAGAAAAAAAAATTGCAATCTGAGATATTTTAAAACTTGGAGAAATTAACTTTATATTTTTAAATAGATGAATAGAATATTGAAGACAGTAAAAAATTTGAAATAAAGCTTATAAATAAATAAATAAAAATTCTTTTAAGATTCTACAGAAAGCATGAGATCAATGTAAAATACACATTTTACTTTGAAGATATTGATAAAGAAACAAGATAGTTTCCATTTTATACATATATAAAACTAAATAAATTAATGATTAGAAAAATAATTCTTTTTTTTACAAATTTAGAACCTTTTTTATAATTTCTAATTTGATTTATAACAAAGACACTTCAAAATTAAGTACCCTGAGATAATACAATAGGGTAAAATGATCCGGATAAAATTGAAGCGGTAGAACAAGAACATGAGCAATAATTAAAATAGAACTTATGAATAAGATGTAAATAAAAAGTTTTATTACCTATATGAAAATATAGTAAAGACTTATTAATTGTTATTATTATTACATGGAAAAAATATCTTTTATTTTTGCTGTTCAAATTGCCTTTTTTTTGATTTTGTTCATGAACATGTTTAAATAATTTTTCCAATCGATTTTCTCCTTTTTTTATATTTTTTTTTCAATCTTATGATTATTTAGTATACAATATTTTTTTGCCTTGTCTTATTAAATTTTTTACTTTTTTTGCTATTTTTTTAATTATTTTTTAAAGACTTTGTTTCTTATGTAAATTTTTATTTTCTTAAAGTATTAACAACGCATCCACAAGTTTATTTAACTCCTTCTTAGATTAATTTTTATTTTTAGTAGTAAAATTCATCATCTAGCTTATCGAACTTCAAAGAAAATGTAAGAGATATTCACTATTTAAACTTTTCCTATGTTTTTCCAATTTTAAGATTTTAGTAATATAACCTTCTTCTTGTGATATAATCTACTTTTTTCTGCTATTTTAACTATTAGTTATCCAGGCTAATGATTATCTAGTATTTCTCTAGAAAAAAATTTGTATGCTAATTATGCTCGAAGTGATTTATTAGTACGTTAAAAAATATAATTTTAAACTTTCTTTTCCTGTTATAGTAATCAAGGTTGGGTATTATGATGGATCACTGAATTCTAATTTTAATTCTTTCATTTTATTTAATAACAACTAAAATGTTGGGTTTAGTTCATTTGGTAGAAATTATTGTATATATGCATTGAAATATCCTTCTTTAATATTTTAAAAACTTAAACTATTTGATAAGTATTTGAATTGTCTTAGGAATTCATATAAAGGGATTTATTATTCTTGCTCAAGTTTGTAGGCGTTTATATATTAATAATTGTAAGATTATCATCAGGACCCTCGCAAATTATTCTACCATCTTCGAGTATTTCATTTTAGTTTAATCCATTTGAATCATTCTCTTTAGTTCTGTATAAAAATTGTTCTTTAATATATATAGCCACTCCTTTACTATGACTAATTCCTTCTTTGTATTGATACACGGTTTCCGAATATTTAGAGTATATCTTTAATTGAATCTATAAACATTTCTTGAGCTGCCATAATATATGTGTCTTATTCAATTATGAATTTACATAAATCTTCTTGTTCGACTTGATTCCTCTTGCATTATCAGTTCCTATATTTAATTAGTTTCAAATATTCAAATTGTCTTAATCTTCATTATTTGATTCTTTCTATTTAGTATATACTATCAATTTAGGGTTACTTGCTTTGTCTTTTTAAAAACCGAATTACTCTAATGTTTGTATTTATGTTCAAGTTCTATGTATACTATCTTCTCTGATATTATTTTTCTATTTATTATTGAAAGTGATTGCTTCTATTAATTGTGGAAGCAAACTAGTTACTTGTTGGAATTTATTTTGTTCAATGGGTTTTAACAATTCCACCTTTTCTTATGGTATTAAACTTTAGCTTTTCCATAGATTTAAGGTAGCTTAAATGATTTTTAAAAGAATTTATTAAGTTAAATGATCTTTTATTATTTTATCAATTTTTACCTATCTCAGGTGTAATTTAGTTAAGCAATCTTTATTCTTTAGGATCCAAATTTTTGCTTGATACTCGTCTTTATAATTTCTTTAGGTTTTCTATTTTTATTTATGTATCTTTTATTTTATTGTGTTATTTCTTGTAACATATTTTACCACTTTTTTATGTTCATGCATAATTGATTATTAACTTTATTTATTTTTATCTTCTTCATTACTTAGTACTGTATCTAATTTTTTGAAAATTTTCACATCATTTATTGCCAATTGATTTAACTTTACACATAAATTTTTTCTTCCAGTTAAGTAGGAATTGTTTCTGCATAAGTGACTTCTGATAAATCTAGATACATAGTTGTTCTACCATCAAGTCATGTTGTTTCTTTTACTGTATATAAAATTGTTTTTTTTGTTATGCCAAAGGTTTTTAACTTTTTATCCTGTTGGAACTTAACTTTTGTCTTTACTTGAAGAGAAGTGAATTAGGTAGCTATTATTGCTGTAGTATTCATAAATATTTTTCTTCTTGAACGAAATATCAAAAGATTAATATTATCATTTTTTATGTTTGAGAATTTATTAAGTTTTTCTTAATCAGAGAAAACAGTTATAATAAATGCAGTTGGTATTATTCGTACTTAATTTATATGTATTCTAAATTCTCTTTATCGATACTAGAGGTGCCATTAATGCAACACATTATCTATTTTTTGTTATGCTTGAGTTGTAAATTTGCAAATTTCTTTCTCTATAAAATTGAGATAGATTATTCTTATTCTTGGATGAAGTTTTCTACTTTATATTTTTTAAAGTTGCTTATTTTATAAAATTTTATTTTCTGCTAATTTTATTAGCTAGACATATTTTCCTATATTTTTTTCACCCTTAGACATCCCTCCTAAAACTTGATTTCGATGTTGTTTTAATCTTACTGATCTATCATAACAATCTCGAAAAGTTATTATAATTGAGTTTTTATCAAGAGTATAGGAGTTATAATGGCTTGATTTTATAATTGGCTATAGAAGAACATTTTTAAGTATATATAGTAATTAGTTTAAATGATATAAAGGAAATAATTTATTTTAGATTTGAAGTTGTTGACTTGATGATAGTAGTGATGACTAAATTAGTTTTTAGATATAGGTATAGCTTAATTATTATTTGATTATAGTTTTGATTTGATTAGATAAATAATAATCTAAGTAATACTTGTATAATTTGAATATAAGGATGTATTTAAATATAGTTTTTTTGACTGTGTTTGAATAAGTTTTTTGTATGTTATAAGCTGTATGTTTTTATCTGAATAATGATAATATTTGAATAATAGATTTTTAAATTCGCTTAGATAAAATTTGATTTTTTATTTATTTCAGACGCTTTAAATATTTTAATAAGTAGTAACATATTTAGCTAATTATAGATCTTTAAACTACTTATTTATATATGAGACTATAATTATTATAAATAATATTAATAAAATAGATATTATTATTATGTTTATCAGTTATGACTTCTAATACTTCTATAACTCAATTTTTCTAAATCAATTCTCATTATTGAAACTATTGGTTTTTCTATAGCGAAAACATATCCATAGCTATTTCTTATTTTCATCTTCGTTAAAGAATAGACATCTTTAAAAATTTAGCTTTATTATCATTATTCTTTGCTTTTTTTATATATTCTTCTTTAATATTCTTTCGTAGAGTAATTTTTTAAACCTCCAAATATGACAAGAGGCTCTAAAGAAACTATAGGTCCAGCAACAGCTTCAGGAAGATTTTAATTTTACTTACTCCATTTATCATTCTATATGTTATATTTTCATATATCTTTTGAAGTTTATAATTTCAAAGTTATCCCTCCAAAAGAATAAATATTTTATTCATCTTTATCTACCACTAAAGTTTAAAAAGCTATTTAAAATGGAAATTAAGAGCAGTTTTATCATTTACTTTATATCTTTAACTTTAATACTGATTATAGCCATTGATTATTATCAGTAAATCCTCCAACCACATAAAGATATTTTTAAGCAGCTGCTATTCCAAAGCCACCTCTTCCCTCATTTAGATCACTAAGTTTTATACTATTACCTTCAAAATCAAATTATCAAGTTTCTTTTAATCCTTTATTTTAATTTTAGTTATATCCTCCTATTAAATATAACTTATTTTAATATTCTATACTTTTATTACCAACAGGAATTGTAATTTAAACTTAGACTTATCTTAATTACTCTGTTTAAATATTAAATAAACTTAATTTTTAAATTTATCAATCAAAATAGTGAATATAGTTAGATTATATAAAATGCTAGCTTAGTTTATGTTAATTAGTCTAAATAATATTTGGTTACTTAGTATTCTATTATAGTTTCTATCTTATTAGTGTGATATGACTTTAAGTTAATTTAGACTTTAGTATTGTAGGTGGTTATGAGTTATATTAGAGTATAGTTGGTTTTAGTGATTAGTAGAATTAGATAATATTTGAGTGTTATTTTTGGTAGATAAATGTTGGTTAATGATTGATGATGATATTAGTTAGTGGTATTATGAGAGTATTACTAATGTTTGATTATTTGGTTGTAATGGTTTTAGATTTTTCCATAATTTACCTCCTTATCTCTTTTAATTTCTATGTAGCATCTTAAATCTTTTATATGTATTATTAGTTTTAAAATATCATTCTTATTAAATCACTTTCTTAAGGTAAATCATCAAATCTAAAATGGAATCCTTTTTAACAAATAGGACATTACATTATATCTAATAATCAGTACTGAGTATTCAAACATACGCCACAGTAAATATGTCCACAAGGTAAGACAGTTGGAAGAGCATTAGTTAAGTTGTAATCTTCTAAGCAGATTAAGCATTTTGGTAACGCTTACATTTTTATTATTATTTAGACTAAAAAAGCTATAAAGGTAATTTATAACAGTTACCATCAAAAATACAGTCAATAATATCTAAAACTACATTATTACTTTATTTAGTTTATTTATTTAAAAGTACAATATTAGGATATTATATAAAGTACCAATCCTATATTCTGCAAGCCGCCAATCTTGGATTGAGACTGCTTATTAAATTTAATAAAGGTATGAAAGAGTTTTATAATTTAATCAGATCTTTGATTTTATTTTTAGGAAAAATATCTCTGTTGTAAAATCTTTGAACTACTAGAAGGAATGCACAAGAAAACGGGACAGAAATGTTAAAACTAAGTAGACTATCAAAAAAATAGATAATTTAGAACATCATGCAAGATAACAACTCTATGCAAATCGTTATAATGGAAGAAGAAAAGAACAACCAAATTCCATAAAATGAGGAGAATATGCCGCTCAAAACTGCTAAAGAGCAGGAGTTAACTATTTCAATAAATGTTTAGAAGAAAAATATTATAACCAAAGACTCAGTCCAGTAAAAATGCAAGAAAATGAAATTGTTCAAGCATTTCTCAGATATCTGAATTAATAATATGGTAAAAATATTTAGAGTATGAAATTCCTTCAGACAGGAATAATTATTATATGATTTGAAAACAAGTAAAACTCGCACAATTTGAAAATAATTAAACTGGAAGAGTAGAAATTTTTTAATACCAAAAGAGCAAAGAAACATAGAGGAATTCTACAACATTAATAACTACTTGATTCATTGAACAGTTAATATCTATTCAAATTTGGACTAGGTAGAAACTCATCTATAGAAGTACGGAAAATAGTATGTACAGAGATCAGAATACAATTTGAGCCAATGGGAAAATGAAAAATTATTTAAAATTGAAGAAGATTAAAGATGCAGAAAATATACCAGATAAGTTAGACGAAGAAGGTATAAGCACTTACTTGAATCATCCATAAATTTTGAAAATGTATGAACTGTAACAAAAAGGGCATACTACAAATTAATACTTAAGAAAAAAGTTATAAGTTAGCAATTAAAAATACATTTGGAAATCAGGAATAAAATACCTTATTATAAAGAGAAACAGATCGTGAAGGAAATGAAAGTGAAGAAAACCGAAGAGAATTAACCTTCAAATAGAATACCACTTTTTATTTCTATTAAAGACAACAATTTTAAGCCATACTAAAGTTACATTAAAAGCGATCGACTTTAATAGATATTTAACTACAAAATTAAATAAATAAAACTAAGACGAAACTATCAATTTCACAAAAACAGAAGTAAAATAGGAAATATGGCAAAATAACTGAAACAACTAGAAAACAGTGACAGGAAGGAAGTATGCATAAACACAACGCTGTCTCAAAAAAGATAGAAAAATATATAATAGTGAGAAAGACAGTATCGAGTAAAAAAATTGAAGACATAAGTACAGGAAAAATAATAAACATTAGAACGATTTATTTTCACGCTATTAAAGAAAAGGAAGCTAAAAATGCAGGTTAGGAGGATCTAGACAAATAGGAAGTACAAAAAAGACTAATATAAATAAATAAATTAAGTTAGCCTGGTACCACCATTGTTTGGTTAGCCACGAAAAAATAAAGAAACCAAATTTAATTATTAATAATAGAAATGTTTCTAGCTTCATCTGTTCTCTTTGATTCTTATCTTCTTCTCTCAGTTTTTATAATCAAAATTGATTGTCTTCACTCTTCAAATTATTGTAATTCTTGCAAAGGCTGGAGTTTGAACGTATTCCACTATTTGTGTCAAATGACCCAATTAGGATAAATCCTTTTAAAAATAGTTATTGTGATCTTTGTCATTTCTTCATTATTTTCTAAATTCCTGATTAGAATAGCGACATGTAAAATCAGGATAACTCTGAGATCTGGATTTCGGCTCCCTTTAGTCAACTTCTCGTACCGATAGAGAGAACCCTCAAAAAAGTAAGGCTTGTCACACAATGGGCCCGTTCTTACTTGTTTGTACTGGCATCTATTACAAGAGTACTTGCAGTGCAGACATGATTGCGCCGGATTGCCTACTTGATAAACTAGAAACCAGAATCGTTTTAAAAATTAATATAATAAAATAGAAAGAATTAAGCAAAGGCACAGCAAATGTCACACGAATAAAATTAAGCAAGGAAGAATTAAACAAGTTTATGTGTAAAAGAAGATAAAAATTATGGCAATTTAAGAAATATTTGTGGATCAAACTGCTGAAATCCCTTACATATATTCAGAGCTATAATAAAATTGAGCACAAAACACTACAAAGGAGTATCATTTTATATAAAAGATGGAATTACCAGCAGAACCAAAGTATTAAATATACCGGATCTCAATCAAGCAGAATTATTTTAGAGAGGAAGATTAATAGGTTTAACACTTGATGATTAGCTGGCATTGATAAACGTATATAGCACTACAACATCCAACTCTGATTAACTCATACTCTTTTACGAAAGTCTATAATAATACATAATAGCAACATGCAGCAAGCAGCAAAGGATTATAAATTTTAATATTAGGGGAATTTAATGAGCATATTCCCCAATTTTTACCGTATACGCAGTATAATGTAGGCTAATAATTATTTAACTAGATGAAAGATTATTTTTTAGAGTGTAAAATCCAATTCAAGATTCAACCTTCATCACAGCATAAGGGAAAGAAAAAATCAAAATATAATATTTCTTAACGGATCAATATATCACGAGTAACATTATCAGCACAAAATTATATCAGTAGAGACAAATAGGAGATCATTAGCCAGGTAAAATAAAGATAAAAATTAGGGAAGAATATCGAAAAAGCCCATAAATTAAAAGAATAATGAATTCACCTATAGACGAACTACTTCCTTTGAAAGTGGTATTATTTTCTTAGTTTTCTTTATCTTCCTAGATATTTCTCCTAAGCTTGGAAAATGAGTTAATAAATGAATTTTGGATGATTTAAGTTAGCAGTATAGCATAGAAGTGGTTTTGTGTAGCTGGTGTTAAATGTTGTATAATGACTTAGATTGAGAGGGAAAAATGTTTGATTTGATGTGATAATTTTAAAAGTAGGTACTATTTTAGTAATTTGATACAATTAAAGCAAATTTAATTTCAGTTACTTTCTTAAGTAATATCTATATAATAAAATATTAAGTTACTTTTTTTTGACTCATTCAAAAAATAAAATGTCAGCAGCTAAGTGTGAAGATTGTGAAGAAGACTTCATCTAAGAACTAAGATGATCAAGGAAGTTAGACTGCGAGTGTATTCTTTGTGAGAAATGCATAGAAACTGTCTACAAGCTCTATTTGGAATTTACTTGTAGCAAGCACAATCTAATTACTGAAAGATCAATCGAAACATTAGCAATTATGAATCTAGTTAGTCAATAGAAATAGATCTCCAATATTTAGGAATTTGCTAGATACATTAGTAGTATTATTTAACTCTATAATGTATATAGGATAACATAAGAATCTGTGAACAATGCTAGTAAGAATCTCATCAAAAGCATAGATGTATTACTGTATAAGAGGCAATATAGCAATTAAAGAGTTACATAGAATCTACTTTAAGAGACATTAAGTAGAGACTAGACTACTATATAATGAATCAATGATATAGGTAGTTAGTAGTAGATATCTAGAATAGACAATATAGTTTAAATATAACTATAGGTAAAATAGAATATCTAGTAAGCTTGTTAAGAGATGGAAAATTACTAATAAAGCTAAATAAAGAAATAAACGTAGTTACTTTAAGAAACAGATAGATAGATAAATTCTATCTCAACCATCTTTTAAGACAGTATCAATCAGTGCGAGAATAAGAGGAATTAGTTGGATCATTTTTAATTAGAAATCTAGAATAAGTTCTAGAGCATATCATAATCCTCTATTATGAGAGCTTTTAAGTATATAGAATCTCTAGAATTGTATTGCAATAATCTAGTGTAACTATTTAGCCTAGCACAGTTTATTAGAGATATATGATATAAGCTAACTAGATAAAGTAACTATAGTTAGCAATGAAACTATTATACAAAGACTTGCAGGAAATACTCCTTTAATAACAAAAGTAAGAATAAGAGTATCACTATTAAATCTCCTTAGAGCAATAGATATCATCTTACATAAGCTAGGTCAATAATTTAAATCAATAAATCAATCTAGGATCTAACTGATTAACTTAGTTACTGAATAGGATAGCTAACTACAGGTAAAATAGATTTAATATGTTTAAGAAATTTAAGAACTTCAATAGAAATAAGTAAATCTTCAATAGCAACTTTCTGTTAGCTAATCAACAATCACTTAATTATATATCTAGTTAAAGAAATTAAAGAAGGACAACGACAGGGGAATGGAGAATCTGAACAAGCAAGAGGAAATCGAGTCAAGACTTATGCCCTAAGAAAGGGAATTGAGTGCATTTTGGAACATATCACAGAGTCAGAACTGCTAATCCTAAAATTAGCAATAGAAACAGATGGAGTTGGGTAACAGGATACGAGAAATAGAAAAGAAGCTGCAATAGCAAATGAAACTTAATGAGCAAAAAGAAGATCCAATTTTGATAGAGGTAATTGACAAGAAGAAGATTAAGCCAATCGAAGTAGTTAAAAGGTGCTACTATTGTATCTCAGAGAAACACCTATGAAGAAGATGTGAATAATTCCTAAACTTTAAGAACCAGTATTGTAGAAAATAGAGGAAACAGCAAGCGTAGCAAAAGAAAATGAGAACAATTATAACAAAGGAAAATTAGAGAGAGACTATTCATGAACTAGCTTGGAAATATTTATAGGAAGAAATCAATGCTGAACTGAAGACATAGTTAGAGACAACAAGAACAAATGGGTGAGAGAGGAGTAGAGACCTATAAATATTTTTTTAATTCCGGAGCAATCTGGGATCGTCATGAAGAGGTAAAAATCCTCGAAAATTGCCAAACTTAATTATTTTAATAATAATAATTTATTATTTGAAACTATAATAGGAAATATCGTTGTTTAATATAAAAATAAAGATTTTATATTCCCTACATTAAATTTGACTTTAATATAATTTTTCTAAGCTAAGTATTTAATTTGATAATTATAATGATTTAGTTAAAACTAATTAATTATAAATTTAATTTAAATCTTAAATGCTTTTTACTATAAAATTAGTATTTCACATAGCAGTTTAATTTTAACTACTCTTTACTATGAAGGGGTATTTCTTTTACTTAATTAAAATAAAATAGTTTATTAGTTTTAATAAACAAATCTTCTATAATTTATGATGTATTGCAGATTATTTAAAATTCTTCAATTTTAAAATACAAAATAATTTGAATATTTAGCTTGCTCAAAAAATGTACTATGATATAAAGGAATGAAAATGATAACTAGAGTTAAGATATAATTAATGTAACATTTATAACACTTAATTAAAATTTTAACTAGTTAAAGAAGTTAAAAATATTAACTTTTAATTTATTAATAAATCTAATAAACTTCTAATTCATTTTGTGCTTTAATAACTGAAAATATTCTATATTGATGTTAATATTATAACTAGTAATTTTAAATAAGTTAATTTAATATATTAATAATTAGCTAAATAAGTATTTAAATATTATGTATTATTGAATGCTAAACTAAACTAATTTAAAATTATATTCTTTAATTTAAGTTACTTAAATGCTAATAATCTAAAGCTTTTATAACCTATAACTTATTAATATAATCATTAAACTACATATTTTAATATTTTTATTATCTATCTTACATTTATTTACCATCATCTTACTTATAGTCATATATATTATTAATCAAATACCTTTCTAATACTCTCTAATTTAATCATATACAGATCTATTAACGTAGTAATCATATAATAATCATAAACTATAACCATTTCAATATTTTCAATATTCAGACAAAATTGCATCATTATTGGTCAAGAATCAGGCAAATTATGCTAAATTTCAAACTTTCTTCATTTTCAATCATAGCTCTCATTCACTCTCATCTTTATAAGAATTTTATTACTTCATTAAATCTAACTATTGCTTTCTTTTAATAGGATCTACTTCTCTCTCTAGTCTTTAAGAATCTTTGATCTTCTTCTAAATAATTATAGATTTAATATTTTTATGTATTTATCTACTTTAACTATCTTATTTTTCTAAATTATTGATTAATATACTTTTAGTCATATAAAATTAGTCTTCTACATTCTTTTCCAGTCATTATTTTGCGTTTATTAAAATTTAAAAAATCTGAATAAAGATTACATTGGAAAATGTACTTAAATTAATTGAATCCCTATCTGCATAAACAAAATTAGTTAAATTATGTTTTAATATATCGCTGATTCAGTTCATATTAGAAACTATAAGTATAATTCCTTAGTTTATAGATTAAAATAGTTTCTTATATCTATTGTGCTTATTGTTTGTTATTAAAGGGGTACCATTTTCATTACTTTCTATTTAATCAACAATCTTTATGCTGTTGACATTACTGCAGTCCTTTAAAGGCATTCTTAGAATAAATTTTTTTAGATTTAAATATTGAGATGTTTATTAAACTCTATGAAATCATAAGTTCTTTATATATCTAAATCATATTTTTAATGCTTTTATCTATATCTTTCTTGTAGGGAAGATTAAATTTATTGCACTTTTGAAGTAAAAAGGATATATCTAAATTAAGATTTTCTATGTTGAATCGAGTTAATTTTCAGTAAAAAGCATAAAGTTTTATGTTAAAGAGTGGACAAATGGAAGACAATTTAGATAAATAAAAAAAGATTCATTAAAGGAAAACCAAGAAGATTTGAAAGCTAATCTTGATATAAGTCTTTGTGATCTAGAAATTTTTTTAATCAGTCCTTTAATTCCTGACATTACTGCTCAATGAGTTATATTGCTTCAATATTCTACTTTGGGTAAAATGAAAGTTCTACAAAAGTTCTTATAACTGATTGGAGATACAAAGCCATATTTGAAAGTACAGCAGTCGTTTTCAAAATTGCTCTCCTGTATACAGAAACCTTTTCTTCACAATGCTTTTTATAATTTTATTTTTTACTCAATTTGTAGACTAGATAAGTGATTGAGTCTTTCTATTTTATTGGAGTTCCTCTAATGTTTAAGTTAATTTCAGTTTCTTACTCTTTTTTCTCAGAAATTAAATTATTTCACATTTCTTTGCCTTTATATTAAGTCTTATCAGTTTAAAATATTGACTGTGGCTTTTAATAGTTTCTGGACATTTTTTTAGGAATCTGCAAATTAAATTAAATCATCAGCAAAACAACGCACAACGATAGATCTGGAACAAATATTAAATCCTAGTTTCTTTTAATTATCTTCTAAATATCTTATTACAATGTCATAGTATAGAACTACAAGTACAGAATCATAACTTCTTCCTTATAGAACACTTTTATTAATCTTTATTGTTCTAGTAAGATATCCATCAATAATAAGCTTAACATCAATATTGATATAAAATAATTCTTGAGCAAGAATTAAGTTTAATGGAAGCATCAGTCTTCTTAAATGATCAAAAAGTAATTTCCTATGTATTTTATCAAATATCTTTTCTACATCAATTAAAGTAGCTTTCATTGTTTTTTTTGTGATCATATTTTTTTAATCTTTTCAACATTTTATTATGCTCTTTATTTTCCATATATTACATTTCTTAACTATAAATTTGTGTTTAGGATTTGTGATAAATTTAAAAAAGTAAATTTTTAGTTAAATTAATTGTAGACTTTTCTTTTAATTTACGATTTACTATTATTTTATTCTAACTTATATATTTTATATTTCTTTCAATGTTCTTTTTTTAATTATTTTTTAAGTTTTTAATTATTAGTTTGTTTTAATTCAAAAATCCGATTTCTTTTTTTCTTTTTTCTTTTTTAATTTTAATTTTAATTTTTCTGGAAACTCTATCTTATACTTTTGATTTAGTTCTAAAATATATTTAAATGTTTTTCTACTTGTATGTTACTTTATATAGTCTTATGTTGCTTACTAAATTATTAGTTTTTAGAGAATTAAAATGTTTTTATAATTTTATTTCTAAAAAATTAATTTTTTAATGTATTTTTGTGTTTTATAAATATTTTCTAAGTTGTTGGTTTTTTAAATCTTAATCGAAAAGATTATTTCATATACAAGCTGAAGCTAAATCTTGATTAAATAGGATTTAAAAACTTTTAAGAGTCCAAGTAACACTATGTTTGCATGATGGAAAGAATAAGATTTTGATTGATTTTAGATCTCTTTTGACATAATTTAATTTTATAAATGCTTGATTTAAAAAGATAGATTACTGATTTTAGGAATTTATTTAGTATCAAATATAAAATTAGGGTCACTTGCTTAGTCTTTTTCAAAACAAAATTACTCTAATGTTTGTATTTATGTTCAGGTTCTGCGTATACTATTTTTCTGATATTATTTTTTTATTTATTATTGAAAGTGATTGCATCTATTAGTTGTGCAGTATAAGCTAGTTACTTGTTAAAACTTATTTTGCTCAATGGGTTTTGGCGATGCCACCTTTTTCATGATGTTAAATTTTGATTTTTTCTTATCTAAGGTAGCTTAAATCATTTTATCCTAACATTTAATCAGTTAAATGACCTTTTATTATTCTATCAATTATTGCTTATCTTACACGTAATTTCAATATTGATTTTAGCAATTTTTTTATTTAAGGGTTCAAATTTTTGCTTTCTACTCATCTTAATTATTTCTTTAGGTTTCCTACTCTAATTTGTATCTTTATTTTAGTGGATTGTTTCTTGTTGTATATTTTACAATTTTTGATGTTTAAGCAAAATTGATTTTAACTATATTGCTTTTTATCTTCTTCATTACTTAATATTGCGTCCAATTTTTGGAAAGTCACACACCATAATATTGCCGGATGACTTAACTTTACACAAAATTTTATTTCTTTCTGTCAAGCAGGGATATTTTCTGGATAAGTGGCTTCTGGCTTCTGATAATTCTAAGTACATATTTATTCTATCATCAAGTCCTTTCGTTCCTTTTATTGTATGTAAAACTGTTTTTTTCATGTTTTTGAAGACTTTTTACTAATTTTGTTGGAACTAAACAGTTGCCTATACCTAAAAAGTGGGGAAATAGATAGCTATTATTGTTGTAGTATCCATTAATATTTCTCTTTTTGATAGAAATATCATAAGATTAATATTATCATTTTTTATATTAGAGAATTTATTAAGTTATTCTTAATCAGATAAAAAATTAGAATAAATCCAGTTGGCATTATTCATACTTAATCTATATGTTACCTAAATTATCTCTATATGTATCCAAAGAGTCCCATTATTGCGACACATTATTTATTTTTTATGTTTGAGTTATAATTTTTAAAATGTCTCTCTATATAAAAATTGAGATAGATTACTCTTATTTTTTAGATTAAGTTTTCTATTTTATTATTTTTAAAGTAGCTTATTTAGAAAATTTTATTTTCTGCTTATTAGTTCATCATATTTTCCTTTCTTTTTTCACACTTAGACATCCCTTCTAAAAGCTTGATTATGATGTTGTTTGTTAAATCTTATTTTTTTATCATATTAATCTAAAAAAAATATTATGATTGAATTTTATCGACAGTATAGGGTTATAATGGCTTGATTTTATTATTAGCTATAGAAGAATATTTTTAAGTATATATAGTAATTAGTTTATATAATATATAGGAAATAATGTATTTTAGATTTGAAGATGTTGAAATGATGATAGTAGTGATTACTTAATTAGTATTTAGATATAGGTATAGCTTAATTATTATTTGATTATAGTTTTTATTTTATTAGATAAACAATAGAGTAATCTAAGTAGTACTTGTATAATTTGAATATAAGGATGTATTTAAAGATAGTTTTTTTGACTGTGATGAATATAAGCAAGTTATAAACTGTATGTTTGTATCTGAATAATGATAATATTTGAATAATAGATTTTTAAATTTGTTTAGATAAAATTTGATTTTTTATTTATTTCATACGCTTTTAATATTTGAATAAGTAGTAACATATTTAATTAATTATAGATCTTTATACTACTTCTTTACATATTAAATTATATTTATTATAAATAATATTATAGATATTATTATTATGTTTATCAGCTATGACTTCTAATACTTCTATAACTCAATTTTTCTAAATCAATCCTCATTATTGAAACTCTTGGTTTTTCTATAGCGAAAACATATCCATAGCTATTTCTTATTTTCATCTCCGTTAAAGCTTCAACATCTTTAAAAATTTAGCTTTGTTGTCACTATTCTTTGCTTCTTTTATATATTCTTCTTTAATATTCTTTCGTTGAAAAATTTTTTACGCCTCCAAATATGATAAAAGGCTCTAAAGAAACTATAGGTCCAGCAACAGCTTCAGGAAGATTCAAATTTTACTTACTCCATCTATCATTCTATATGTTATACTTTCATATATCTTTTAAAATCTATAGTTTTTAATTTCCACCTCCAAAAGAGTAAATATTTGATTCATTTTTATCTACTACTAAAGCTTAAACTGCTATTTGGAATGGAAATTAAGAGCATTTTTTTCATTTACTTTAGTATCCTATCTATAACTTTTCTAATGATTATAGCCATTGATAATTATCAGTAAATCCTCCAACCACATAAAGGTATTTTTAAGCAGCTGCTATTCCAAAACCACTTCTTCCATCATTCAGATCACTAAATTTTATTCTATTACCTTCATAATCGAACTACCAAGTTTCTTTTATTGCTTTATTTTAATTTTAGTTATATCCTCCTATTAAATATAACTTATTTTAATATTCTATACTTTTATTTTCAACTGGAATTGTAATTTAAACTTAGACTTATCTTAATTACTCTGTTTAAATATTAAATAAACTTAATTTTTAAATTTATCAATCAAAAAAGTGAATATAGTTAGATTATATAAAGTTTTAGCTTAGTTTATGCTAATTAGTCTAAATAATATTTGGTTACTTAGTATTCTATTATAGTTTCTATCTTATTAGTGTGATATGACTTTAAGCTAATTTAGGGTTTAGTATTGTAGGTGGTTATGAGTTATATTAGAGTATAGTTGGTTTTAGTGATTAGTAGAATTAGATAATATTTGAGTGTTATTTTTGGTAGATAAATGTTGGTTAATGATTGATGATGATATTAGTTAGTGGTATTATGAGAGTATTACTAATGTTTGATTATTTGGTTGTAATGGTTTTAGATTTTTCCATAATTTACCTCCTTATCTCTTTTAATTTCTATGTAGCATCTTAAATCTTTTATATGTATTATTAGTTTTAAAATATCACTCTTATTAAATCACTTTCTTAAGGTAAGTCTTCAAATCTAAAATGGAATCCTTTTTAACAAATAGGACATTACATTATGCCTTATAATCAGTACTGAGTATTCAAACACAAACCACAGTAAATATGTCCACAAGATAAGACAGTTGGAAGAGCATTAGTTAAGTTGTAATCTTCTAAGCAGATTAAGCATTTTGGTAACGCTTACATTTTTATTATTATTTAGACTACAAAAGCTATAAAGGTAATTTATAACAGTTACCATCAAAAATACAGTCAATAATATCTAAAACTACATTATTACTTTATTATATAATATTAGGTATTATTCATTGATTATTATATATTAAATTGCTTTGCTCATTGTTCGAAGGTGAGCAACAAGGTCATCTTCATCAGAGGTTGGGGAAGTTAAGTACCCATAATCGACTTTATGTCTTCCTCTGCTTTGGCTTGGCCTCGAGACATCTGCTAGTTTGACCTTCGGCACTGGCTCAATTTAAATTTAATTTAATTCAGGAACGAAAAAGAAATAATATTGCGAACTTCATCAGAGGTGGGGAATTTAAGTACCCATAATTGACACATGTCGTCCTCTGCTTTGGTGATGCAATGAGACACAATCCTGCCATGTCCTTGGACCTCCAGCAAGTAGATAAGATTACAAGTATTCTAAATTATATCAGTATTGAACATTTTTATCAGTACTGAATAATTATACCAGTATTGAACAAGGTTTATCAATATCTGATAATTTTATCAGTAAGAAACATTCTTGTCAGTATGAAACATTTTTTTAAAAACCTGCGCACCAACGAGAGTGCTACGCGCTCTATAATAAAATTTATTTATTTATACTTTAAATAAACAATAATATTAAGTTATTATATAAAGTAGCTATCTTACAATCTGTATGCCACCAATCTTGGACTGAGACTATTTATTAAATTTAATAAAGGTATGAAAGAGTTTTACAACATATCTTTGATTTTATTTTTAAGAAAAACGACTCTGTCGCAAAATCTTTAAACTACTAGGAGTAATGCACAAGAAAAAGGGACAGAAATGTTAAAACAAAGTAGCCTATCAAAAACATAGATAATTTAGAACATCATGCAAGATAACAACTCTATGCAAATCGTTATAATGGAAGAAGAAAAGAACAAGCAAATTCCATAAAATGAGGAGAATATGCAGCTCAAAACTGATAAAAGAGTAGGGGTTACCTATTTCAATAAATTTTTAGAAAAAAATTGTTACAACCAAAGACTCAGTCCAGCAGAAATGCAAGAAATTTAAATTTTTCAAGCATTTCTCAGATATCTAAATTGCGAATATGGTAAAAATATTGAGAGTATGAAATTCCTTCAGACAGGAATAATTATTATATGATTCAAAAATAAAGAAACAATCACACAATTTGCAAAAAATTAAACATGAAAGAGTAGAAATTTTGTAATACCAAAAGAGCAAAGAAATATGGAGAAATTCTACAACATTAATAACTATCTGATTCATTGAACACTTAACATATATTCAAGTTTGAACCAAATAGAAACCCATCTGGAGCAGTACGGAAAAATAGTACGTATAGAAATCAGAACCGTAAAAGGGACAATGTGAGCTAATGGGAAAATGAGAATTTATTTAGCATTGAAGAAGATTAAAGATGCAGAAAGTATACCATATAAGTTAGACGAATGATAAAGCACTAACTTGAGTCAGTCTGACAATCTCATACACGTATCATTGTATCGCCAGCTATCAATTTGAAAATGTATGAACTGTAACCAAAAAGGGCTCAGCTAAAATTAATGCTTAAGAAAAAAAGCTATAAGGGAATCGATTAAAAATAATAAGGAAGTAAAAATCAGGTTGATGCGTTCAGAAATCAGGAATAAAATGCCTTACTATAAAGAGAAACAGAAAGTGAAAGAAAAGAAAATTAAGAAAACTGAAGAGGATTAACCTTCAAATAAAATACCACTTTAATTTCTGGCAAAGGCAATAAGTTTATGACATATTAAAGTTATTTTAAAAGCAATCAACTTTAATAAATACTTAACAAGAAAATTAAATTAAAAAAAAACTAAGACGAAGCAATCAATGTCACAAAAAAACAGAAAGTAAAATAGGAAATATGGCAAAAGAACTGAAACAACTAGAAAGTAATGACAGGAAGAAAGTATGCATAAACACAACGCTGTCTCAAAAAAGATAGAAAAATATATAATAGTGAGAAAGACAGTATCGAGTAAAAAAATTGAAGACATAAATACAGGAATTAATAAATATTAGAACGATTTGGTTTTCACGCTATTAAAGAAAAGGAAGCTAAAAATGCAGGATAGGAGGATCAAGGGAAATAGGAAGTACAAGGAAATACTAATATAATAAAGTAGATAGAATTAAACATAGACACAGCAAATGTCAGATTAATAAAATAAAATAGAAGCATAAAAAAATTTATTTGTGAAAAGAAGATAGAAATTATGGCGATTTAAGAAATATTTGTGAATCAAACTGCTGAAATACCTTATATATACGGATTCATAGAAACAATAAAATTGAGCACAAAACACTGCAAAGGAGTAGCATTTTATATAAAAGATGGAATTATCAGCAGAATCAAAGCGTTGGTTATAGCGGATCTCAATCAAATAGAATTATTTTAGTGGAAGATTAATAGGTTTAGCAATTGATGATCGGCTGGAAGTGATAAATGTATATAGCACTACAACATCCGATTATGATTAACTAATACCCTTTTATGAAAGTCTATAATAATATGAAACAGCAGTAAGCAGCAAAGGACTACAAATTTTAATATTAGGGGATTTAATGCTCATATTCCCCATCTTTTATCGTATGAGTAGAATAGGCAAGGTTAATACTTATTTAACTTGATGAAAGATTATCTTTAGAATGTAAAGATCCAAATCAAGATCCAACCTTCATCACAACGTAAGTGAAGAGAAAATTGAAAATGGAATAATTCTAAACGATCAATATATCACGACTAACATTATCAGAACAAAATTCTATCAATAGGAGATCATTAGCCAAGTAAAACAAAGATAAAAAATGAGGAAGAATATCGAAAAAGCCCATAAATTAAAAGGATAAACTTTCAAATTTAAGGCATAAAAGGTTCAAGAGAGATTCAAAGAATGATTCGAGTAAATAGATTTTAGCGAATTCGAAAATTTAGATAGCGAAGCATACTATGAAAAATGAGCAGAATGCATCCAAGAAGCGACCAAAGCGATATGTGGCTTTGTAATAAATTAAATGAGAAAATACTAAAATGCAGCAGAAAAAATAAAAATAAGAAAATACTTTTAATAGTAGGCGCAATAAGTAAATATCTAATTAGAAAGAATGCTAAGAAATTGATAATTATATTAAAATGAGTGAGAAGAAAGAGAAAATTTAGACTGAATCAAAAAAAAGATAGAAAAAATCAATTAAATATTTTCTTAGATGAAATTAATTAAGGAAGCTTAAACAACACTTGAAAAGAAATATAAAAATGATTAAAGTAGAGAAAATATGCACCATGGACATTAATAAACAAAAAAGATATCCAGAATTTCAAAAAAAGCTGAGAGGAGTTCTATAAAGTGATAGCAACAGATTACCAGACTCATACAGGAACACATAAATAATATAGGTTTAAAAAGAAGATTCAATGTGCTGAACTCTCCTAACGAAAAGCTGCAGGATCTGATGTAATATAAATAGGAGAAATAAGAGCTAGAGGAGATAAGTAATTTGCCAAACCTTAATATTAACATAAAAATAATAAATCTGGAGCTATGCCAATCAAAATTAAAGGATCTTTTATTATACTACTTCATAAAAAAGGTAGAGTGAAAAACCTATGAATTATAGGTTGATTTCACTTTTAATTCATTCAGTAAAAATCATAGATCTCTGATTATTTGGATAAATGAACTCATACTTGAGCAGATGTGACTATGAATTATAATATGGCTTCAAACAAGGCAAATTATATCATAGCAATCTACAATCTAAGAACTTTACAAGAATAACTTCAGCAAAATAATAAAGAAATGCAGTAATATTTATTGATATTAAAAAAACATTTGATTCCGTAATAAGAGAAGACATATGAAAAACACTAAATGAAATTGAAATATCTTAGTAAATAATCAAGCTCAATGTTGTATTTTACAAAGAAAGAAACAAAGATAAAAATAAATGATTTAATATCAGAACATTTTTAAACAGGGAAATTAGTTAAATTAAGTAGCACTTGTTCCCTAAGGTTATTCAATATTATAATTAATAAACTTCTCGACTAACTAAGATAAAATGAAATAGGAATAACCATAAGCATGGAATTAGAATAATATACAGAGGAAATATAGATGGGAGCATTTGCACATGCAGATGACATTGTAATGATGGTAAGTCCAGACTACAAGAGATGATTGAAATACTACAATAGTGATCGTAATAATAAAATGAAAATTGCAGATAAGACGTAGTGAATGCTATGAAATGGAAAGAAATTACAAAGTTGACAAATAATATAAATAAATTAAAAACAAATAGAAAGAGAGAAGGAATATAAATATTTAGGAAATTGATTTAAAGAAAATTTTTCTTTTGAATAAAATGAACTGTCATTATTATGTCAAAATGTGTAAGCATGAATTTTTGGTAAGCTAGTTAAATAGAAAATAATAAGATAAATTTATAAATAATAGCATAACAACATAGCATAATTTACTAATGTAGCAGTGCTTTCAGACAAACAATAAAAATAAAAAATGCTTTTTAAGAAATTCTTTATCTTTGCTTGTTTGTATTTTGATATCTCCAGCTATTTTGTGTTTTCTAGCCTTCTACAGAATCAGCACATAATTGATGCTGTTTTTATTAGCTGATTGATAATCTAATTAGTTATATTTGATTAGTATTTAAGTTTGATTAGTAAATTTCCATTGGATAATTATAGTTTTAATAATATCTTGTTAATGGTTTAATTAATTAAGATTTCTAATTTTTGATATTTTATCTTCTGTTCTTTTATTTCTTAATTAGATATATAGAAGCTTTTAAGGTAAATTCTGTATTAAAGATTTGATTATAATTTTAGTTAATTTTGATGTAAATGGTGCTTATTTGTTTAATGAATTGGTAAAGATTTAAGAAAGATTAGGTAGAAATAGTAAGTTATTAATAAGTTAAATGAAAAATGAAATATAAATAGGATAGTAAAGATAAAAAATAAGAATAAAAGAATTGTTATAAAGAATTTAATCATTCACAATCAAAAAATAAAGTTATATCTTTTACAAACAACTAAACTAATTGTATAATTCATTAAAATAATTATCTTTTCAAATTGAAGATTTAAATAATTATTTAAAAAGGTTAGAGTGATAACAAACATAAAAAAAAGATAAATTTGTAATTAAAAATTATAAAAATTATACCTAGTTAAAAAATGTATGCAAATATTAAAAAAAATGAATGGTAAATAAATAAAAGTTAAACACAAAGTAAAGGTTAAATTATAAAAATAAATAAAAATTCTATTTTTTGTAATATTGTCTTTTGTTTTTGATTACTAACTTTTATTTTGAAGACATAAAATTTTAAATATTTACTTAATTTACTTAATTAATTAGTAATATTAACAAATCATAAAATTATCGAAACATTTATAAAGTTTTAGCATATTTGCAATCTTTAGTTTCTACTATTAGTTTTATTTATATTAATGTGTTATTAGTTATTCTGATAATAATTTTAATTAAACTAAAATAAAACCTATTACTATTCAATATATATTTAAGCTCAATATCATAAAAAATTAATAATTATTTAGTTATAAATAAAATAGTACATATAATTAAGATCTTAAATCAAACTAATTAAAAAATTTAAATTAAAGATATTAGACTAACTATAACATTATTATCAAGCTTTGCTTATATTGTTATTTATACTATAAATCTATAGCCACTTCTTTTATAAATAGAAATTATTAATGTGACGTTACTGTTAATAGCTTTGTCACATGTTTACTATTTATTTTCATTTAAATGTTCTTATTATTCTTTTTATCTTAATATATTATCAAATGAAACACACAAGCTTCTTTATATTGGAAATCTTCTTATTCAAATATTATTTTCATATTTTGTTGCAAATATACAGTTTTCTAAAAATCAAATCTAAATTCAAATATAAATTTAAGCAAAGTCAATCAAACCTTCGAATGTTAGTGAGGGCAAGTTATGTATAACTCTTTTGAGTTTGTCCAATCTTATTCGTGATGGCATCAAATACAAGATTACTCTCAATACAATTATTCACTGATCCAGATTACCTACAAAATTCTCCGACTATTTGATATAATCTGCTTAATTTGAGTATATGGATATGCTTATTAGCAAATTATGTTTATATTAAATGCAAGGAAGAAGATAATAAATAAATAAAGTTAAAAATAAAATTTTACATATAAGCCAAAGTGTGAATTATATTAATGGTTAATTAATTAATAAAATATGTAAATAAAAAAGAAAACTATTATTATAAATAAATAATTAAAACAATAAATTAAAAGTTAAATACTTTATAGATTAAAGAATAAAACAGCACAAAATTAAAGTTTACATATACACAAATCAAATTAAAATACTTAGTCAATTCATTTTTATAATTAGTATTAGAATAATCAATAATCAATAGATTCTAATAAATGTAATTCTTTAAATACTTTTACTAATATTTATAATTAATAGAATTCATACTAATTATCATTATATTCCATTCTAAACAAATTACTTTATCTCTATATAAATAGAGTATAATATATTTAATTATTCTACTATCTGCACTTTTAATTCCTATTTTTATTATTATATATTTCATTATTTATAATCTTACTAGTATTATTTTCATATCCTCAAATTTTATAATACCAAGAAAACCTACAAGAACAACTTTTCCAACACTTTCCAAAAACAGGAAAGAAAATCACAACCATAAATACTTCAATTTACGTCCTCTTAAACTAACACCTTCTTATAAAGTTAATCCATAAGCCATTAAGATAGTAAAGCTACGGAAAAATACCCCTGAATTTTCATATATGGTAGAGAAACCAAAACAATAAAAAGAAAGCATGAAAAATTAGACAGTACATAAATTTTACTTTGGATAAAGCAATAAGCATTAGTTAACTAGTGTTGATGAAATTCAATATTCAGAAAAAGGTCTAAATTGAAAGAAACGAAAAAATCATTCATAAACAGAAGCAAGAAAACATATAAAATTAATTGAAACTAATGATTTAAGAAAAAGAAATAGATGCTTTTGGAACATCTAGTGGGATTAGAGCAATTAAATCGCCTAACTTGACGAAAGAGTCAAAAAATAGCATGAGAAATTAAAGTTCTGAAATGCACGATTAAAAGAAAAAAAGGAAATTTAGCATAAAATAGAAATATAAAAAGAAACAATCCTTATCCATCAGTAAAAGGTGCTCTAAATTTGCCAAGAAGAAATGTTAATACTGCGGAAGTTGCTCACATCTCTTTAAGATTCGTTAGAGATTTAAGTTTTATAAAGAAATTGTTGAAAAGACTAGAACCATGAAAAAGAGTCATAAAGAAAAATAAAAACCATTTTGAAAGATATACTAAAATAAATTAGCATAATGTTATGTAACTCAACTGGAACGCCAAAAAAGTGAATAGACTAATTAAGCAGAGAGAATAGAAGCGAATCAAGAAGAATGGGAATTGAAAACCCGGAAAATCCAGAGTTTTCTATCTTACAAAAAATGTATATCATAAACATTTTTTGAAATATGATGAAGTATAAACTACTGTTTTCTGTATGAGGTTGCAATTCCTTTGTAATATAAAACTTTATTTTATCTTTGTTATTATAATTAAGATGATTAAAGCTAAATAATTTATTTCAGATTTAAATTTTTTATTAAATTAAATAAATAAAACATAAATAATATATTAATTTATAAAAATAAACAAATAAAAAATTGCTAAAATTAAATTTTTAATTATTAATAATTTAATTTAAATAGGGTCGTCCTTAACTTTTAAGGTCGCGAGAAGAATTCCCCAGAGATGTACTGACTGTGAAACAACCTTTTCTAAATGTTGGACCTGATTAATCTCTTAATCATGGGTTGGAAATCAACCTGTAATCGCCTTTTGGCGTTCTGTGCTTTGGGGATTTTGAACCACTACCTTCCTTACAAATAGAAGAATGCTATGGGAATATTGGAGATTAATGAGATTTATAAATTGACTTTTTTAAAGAGATGCGCCTTATTATAGGGCTACGCACTCTATAATAACGCTTTTTTTTATAAAAATAAATTTGAGTTTAAAGCTAATAAAAAAAATGTATTTAAAAAGAATTAAAATTGAATATAAATAATTATGATATTTATTGATTTTCAATTACTAAAAATAATAAAATGGTATATTTGAATATATTAAAAAAACTATCTTGTACAGCTTTTTATAATTTAAATATAATATACTTTTATAATTTAATGAATTGTAAAAATTTGTTAATATTAAACTAATATTTGATTATAATTAATATAAAATAAAGATGCTATATTTAATATTTTTAATTTTCAGTAAAAATTGTAATATTTGAATATATAATAAAAATATATATTTTATTAATAATAAATATTTTAAAAATTATTAAAATGGCTTAAAATTTTACTTTAGAGGTTATTTATTATTTGAAACTATAACAACAAATATCCTTGTTTAATATAAAAAATAAAAATGTAATTTTCTGTAGCATAATTTTAATATAAGTTTAATTTTGTAAGCTAAGTATTTAATTTGATAATTATAATGATTTAGTTCAAACTTATTAATTATAAATATAATTTAATTTATATATTAAATACTTTTTACTCTATATAAAATGTTTATTTTATATATCAGTTTAATTTTAACTTCTCTTTACTATGAAGAAATATTTATTTTACTTATTTAAAATAAAATAATTTATTAGTTTTAATAAGCAAATCTTCTATAATTTATGATTATTTTAGATAATCCAAAACTTTTAAATTTTGAAAGACTTAATTATTTTAATATTTGATTTGCTAAAATAATTTACTATGATATAAAGGAATGAAAATGATAACTAGAGTTAAGATTTAATTAATGTAACATTTATAAAACTGAATTAAAATTTTAATTAGTTAAAGAAGTTAAAATGTATTTACTTTTAATTAATTAACAAATATAATAAACTTCTAATTCCTTTTGTGCTTTAATAACTGAAAATATATTATATTGATGCTAATATTATAGCTTAGTAATTTTAAATAAGTGAATTGAATATATTAATAATTAGCTAATTAAGTATTTAAATATTATGTATATTAAATTATAAACTAAATTCATTCAAATTATATTCTTAAACTTTTAATTACTTCAATACTAATAATCCTTTTATAAACTATAACTTATTAATATCATCATTCAAATCCAACTATATTATGCTAATGCTCCTTATATCTAACTACACCAGTCAAACTAAATTACTTTGTTATAATCAATACCTAATAGTTAACAGACCCCCATTATTTAATATAGAAACAGAATCAAGAACTTAAAATAAATGTCTTCATTCCAAAATTTACTAAAATTATTTATTTTGAAATACCACTTTAGAAATTAGTACCAGATATAAAAGAAGAAAATATATATTCATTTAGAGGAGTAAATTAAACAAAGTTATAAATTATATATGAAACCATAATATGTAGAATGATACATCAAACTAATTATTTCAATCTTCAAGAACTTCTTTCTTTTCCGTTAGTGTTATTAGAACCTCTTATTATGGAAGGAGGAATCAAATAGAATATTCCAGAAAAATATATAAAAGAAAGAATGAATAATGATAATAAATAGAATTTAAACATAATTATTATAATTTATCAGGATTTAAAACTCGAGATATATTTGCTTATTCCCCTGGTCTAGATATATCAAACCTTAGTGTTGAGAATAGATGTAGGAAATTTGAATTACAAGAATATAAGAATAGTATAAAGAGAGAAGACTAAATATTTAAGTATTTTTATGATTAAAAAGTATTTAATAATAACAATTTAAATATAACAAATAGATAAAAAAGGCTAATTTCTTATTAATATTTTGACTGAATTATTATAGGGAAACTTTTAGTAGCTGAATTACTTTTGTCTATGTTAAACCCTTCTTTAATCAATAAATTTAGATTTAAGTTGTTCATACATTTAATGATAGTAATTGATGAATACTTCTAAAGCTCTCTAGATAAATTTGTAGTCTTGAAGTAAATTTTTTATTGCATTTAAATTTTTTCAATTTCCATCTTATCTGCTTGAGGTTAGTTTTTTAAATGATAGATTAAATTCTTCTTTAATTTTCTCTGAATTTGTTGCTATGTTTTTACTATTAATACAAATTTGGAAATTAAGGCTTCATCTTAAAATTAAACTTAACTTACCAAGTCTTGATTTTCCTTTTTTTATCTAACAAAAGTTACCGAAGATTTTATTTTTTCGCCTTCAATATCCATTTTTCTGTATTAATTTTCTCAATTAAGTAATAAAACTGAATAATGTTTTGCTCATGGAGTTTCTCAAGCTTTTTTAGTTTTTTATGAGATTCAGTATTTTAAATCCTTAACAGGAGTAGATTTATCTTTTTGAATTTTTGGTTGTTGTTAGTTAACTGAGACTTAAGATTGATCTATGAGATTAGAATTGAAGGTTTAAATTTGGAGATTTAGTTGGTATTTTTGATGCATAGGATGTATAAAGTAATTATATTTGATAATTTGAGGAGTAAAATGTTGATATAAACAATAATATTGGGATATAGCAACTAAAAATATATAAGAAAATTATTAATAGCAATTGATTGCAATATGTATCATTTATTAATAAAAAGCTTTATATATTTTAATTACAATACTTTTTAAAGTTTTATTTTAAATACAATAAGCAAAAGTTTAGACTAAATTTAATTATAATGTTTTTTTCTAAATGATTTGATTTTTTTAATATTAATGATACAATGTTAGCATAAAGTAAATGATTAGAAAAATATAAAAATAAATAAAGATAACTAAAAATAAATAGCAATATTTTCGATTATTTATTAGATTTTTAGAATAAGAATATTTAAAATTATTAAATTAAATATATTTTAGGCACTTTAGTTATTGCTTTTATTATATATATGAATGGTCAGATTTTAATTTATTTTTATAATGTCAATGGTTTATTTCTTTTATATTTTAGTATCTGAGCATTTTTTTTGTTTTATTTAGAAACGGATATGATTTTTTTCTATTTCAATGATCTTTTTGAGTTTTGAAATGAAAATATTTGATCTCTAAAAGAGAATTAGAATATAAATTAAGATATGAATTAGAAGTTAAACTCCTAAGAATAGCCTTAAAAGCAGACTAAGTTAGTTTAAATTAAGATTATAGCATCTACTAATTTGAATCTATATAATATATAGTTATAAACAGAGTAGAGAGATTTAGAATGTAAAGAAGAAGTATAATTTTTAAATTGATATTTATACCTAAAATTAAATAATTATTTTATCTATATTTTTAATTATTTTTGCCTATTAAAATAATTTAATAATATTTATCCTTTTTATATAAATAAGCTATAAATTTAAAAAGCTAAAGTTGAAGGTATATTATAATTAAATTATAAGTTATTTACATTAAATATATTTAAGAGTAAGAAATCTAGATAAAGTATTTGGCCAAAGAAATTTGGTTATTTCATAGAATACATTTTTTATAGAATATATTAGGGAAAATTAAAAAAGAATAAAAATGTTCTAAATATCTTAATCTATTTTTAAGATAAATGGAAATTGTATTAATTAAATATTTAATTAATTTTAGTTTGAGAAGATTGTATACATTATCATAAATATGCTTATTCAAATGTTATACTATTAATTAAATCTTTTTGCAAAATTGATTCCATTAAATATTTAATTTATACAAGCATCACTTTAATTAGTTAAATGAAGTAGTTTTGCTAAATTATAATTACTTAAATATTATAATTTAACTTAAGCTTTTTAAAGTTATTATTTTAATTAGATTATTAGCATATCTTTATAACCAAATTAGGTTTATATTCTTTAATTTAATTGATAAGCTAAAATATACTTTTATTTATAATATTTATCACTTTCCTTTTTTACTTAGTTATATACTTAAACAATTAATAGAGATAGACAATACTTGCTCCTAGAATTAAATTTAAGATTTGTAAACTTTATAATATGATAATAAGGGAAGAATATTATAATAAATTTAATGGATACTTAGTTTATTTTGAACTAATTTAGGGATATAACTTAGAACAATAATATAGATATATTCTACTAATTCTCTATAATAATGCTAGTCACCTTCTTTATTAAGTTAGTTAAAATACTATAATCAATTTCCTTGAAGGATAATTCATACTTTTAATGCTGCCAAATAACCATATATACCTTATTCAAATGCGTTAATATCAGGCAAGAGAAAATTAACAAGTAATATAACTACCATAAGAAAAATACATTTAATAAGTATAAACGTAATTACTGATAATATAAGTCAAAATAGGCTAATCAAATAGACAATTCATTAATTAATCCTCTTTAACAATCTTTAAATAACCAACGAAACTTTTAAATCAGAGGAAAATTAATTATATGCCTATGGATCAAGAAGATTTCCTTCATTTATTAATAATTGGGAAAATCATGCTTTCGACAAACAAAAATTATTGATGAAGAAGAATATTGAGAAAGTAAAAATCTATTATTAACTCAAATAAGTAAGAATTCTTCCAATTTACAAGAAAGCATATAAGAGTGATTAGAAGAATTGAAGGCCAATTACTTTCATTAATGTAATTTTAAAAATATATGATAAAATACTAACTTAAAGACTCTATAGATATATTTATTAGAATAAAGCTATATTAGATTCATTTTAGATGGAACATTTCAAGAAATTAATGCTATTAAATGTGTGTATATATGCTTTAAAACTAAGAATTAAAAAGGAGAAAACATTAATGTTAATATAAGTTTGAATAATTAAGAAATTAGAAAATATAAGAGGCTAACTTACTTAGTATATAATTTTCATTAAAACGAATATTATAAAATCCATTGCTAAGAAGTATTCCAAATATATGAGAAGTCTTTTAATGGATATGTATTATAGTTATTTAAATATCAGAATACTTAAAATTTAAAAAAATTTTCAAGTCTTTTTACTCCCTGAAGCTGAATATGGCTACGAAGTTATTCCATGAACGATTCTAAGATGCATTGGAAAAATAAGAAATAAATAAATATTAGTTTAAGAAAAGTAGCAAGATATGCATTCTAAAGTTCAAACTCAACAATTAAAAAATCATGCTTCATAGACTTGAATTGATACTTTGTAAGTACTACATAACCATGAGATATTTAAACTTTTATTTTAAATTATGTTAAGAAACATAAACGAATTCTGACTCTGAAATTGCTTTTTTATAAGAAAAAAAATTGCAATCTGAGATATTTTAAAACTTGGAGAAATTAACTTTATATTTTTAAATAGATGAATAGAATATTGAAGACAGTAAAAAATTTGAAATAAAGCTTATAAATAAATAAAAATTCTTTTAAGATTCTACAGAAAGCATGAGATCAATGTAAAATACACATTTTACTTTGAAGATATTGATAAAGAAACAAGATAGTTTCCATTTTATACATATATGAAACTAAATAAATTAATGATTAGAAAAATAATTCTTTTTTTACAAATTTAGAACCTTTTTTATAATTTCTAATTTGATTTATAACAAAGACACTTCAAAATTAAGTACCCTGAGATAATACAATAGGGTAAAATGATCCGGATAAAATTGAAGCGGTAGAACAAGAACATGAGCAATAATTAAAATAGAACTTATGAATAAGATGTAAATAAAAAGTTTTATTACCTATATGAAAATATAGTAAAGACTTATTAATTGTTATTATTATTATATGGAAAAAATATCTTTTATTTTTGCTGTTCAAATTGCCTTTTTTTTGATTTTGTTCATGAACATGTTTAAATAATTTTTCCAATCGATTTTCTCCTTTTTTTATATATTTTTTTCAATCTTATGATTATTTAGTATACAATATTTTTTTGCCTTGTCTTATTAAATTTTTTACTTTTTTTGCTATTTTTTTAATTATTTTTTAAACACTTTGTTTCTTATGTAAATTTTTATTTTCTTAAAGTATTACAACGCATCCACAAGTTTATTTAACTCCTTCTTAGATTAATTTTTATTTTTAGTAGTAAAATTCATCATCTAGCTTATCGAACTTCAAAGAAAATGTAAGAGATATTCACTATTTAAACTTTTCCTATGTTTTTCCAATTTTAAGATTTTAGTAATACAACCTTCTTCTTGTGATATAATCTACTTTTTTCTGCTATTTTAACTATTAGTTATCCAGGCTAATGATTATCTAGTATTTCTCTAGAAAAAAATTTGTATGCTAATTATGCTCGAAGTGATTTATTAGTACGTTAAAAAATATAATTTTAAACTTTCTTTTCCTGTTATAGTAATCAAGGTTGGGTATTATGATGGATCACTGAATTCTAATTTTAATTCTTTCATTTTATTTAATAACAACTAAAATGTTGGGTTTAGTTCATTTGGTAGAAATTATTGTATATATGCATTGAAATATCCTTCTTTAATATTTTAAAAACTTAAACTATTTGATAAGTATTTGAATTGTCTTAGGAATTCATATAAAGGGATTTATTATTCTTGCTCAAGTTTGTAGGCGTTTATATATTAATAATTGTAAGATTATCATCAGGACCCTCGCAAATTATTCTACCATCTTCGAGTATTTCATTTTAGTTTAATCCATTTGAATCATTCTCTTTAGTTCTGTATAAAAATTGTTCTTTAATATATATAGCCACTCCTTTACTATGACTAATTCCTTCTTTGTATTGATACACGGTTTCCGAATATTTAGAGTATATCTTTAATTGAATCTATAAACATTTCTTGAGCTGCCATAATATATGTGTCTTATTCAATTATGAATTTACATAAATCTTCTTGTTCGACTTGATTCCTCTTGCATTATCAGTTCCTATATTTAATTAGTTTCAAATATTCAAATTGTCTTAATCTTCATTATTTGATTCTTTCTATTTAGTATATACTATCAATTTAGGGTTACTTGCTTTGTCTTTTTAAAAACCGAATTACTCTAATGTTTGTATTTATGTTCAAGTTCTATGTATACTATCTTCTCTGATATTATTTTTCTATTTATTATTGAAAGTGATTGCTTCTATTAATTGTGGAAGCAAACTAGTTACTTGTTGGAATTTATTTTGTTCAATGGGTTTTAACAATTCCACCTTTTCTTATGGTATTAAACTTTAGCTTTTCCATAGATTTAAGGTAGCTTAAATGATTTTTAAAAGAATTTATTAAGTTAAATGATCTTTTATTATTTTATCAATTTTTACCTATCTCAGGTGTAATTTAGTTAAGCAATCTTTATTCTTTAGGATCCAAATTTTTGCTTGATACTCGTCTTTATAATTTCTTTAGGTTTTCTATTTTTATTTATGTATCTTTTATTTTATTGTGTTATTTCTTGTAACATATTTTACCACTTTTTTATGTTCATGCATAATTGATTATTAACTTTATTTATTTTTATCTTCTTCATTACTTAGTACTGTATCTAATTTTTTGAAAATTTTCACATCATTTATTGCCAATTGATTTAACTTTGCATATAAATTTTTTCTTCCAGTTAAGTAGGAATATTTTCTGCATAAGTGACTTCTGATAAATCTAGGCTCATAGTTGTTCTACCATCAAGTCATATTGTTTCTTTTACTGTATGTAAAATTGTTTTTTTTGTATTACCAAAGGTTTTTAGCTTTTTTTCTGTTGGAACTTAACTTTTGTCTTTACTTGAAGAGAAGTGAATTAGGTTTTTATTATTGCTGTAGTATTCATAAATATTTTTCTTCTTGAACGAAATATCAAAAGATTAATACTATCATTTTTTATGTTTGAGAATTTATTAAGTTATTCTTAATCAGAGAAACAGTTATAATAAATGCAGTTGGTATTATTCGTACTTAATTTATATGTATTCTAAATTCTCTTTATCGATACTAGAGGTGCCATTAATGCAACACATTATCTATTTTTTGTTATGCTTGAGTTGTAAATTTGCAAATTTTCTTTCTCTATAAAATTGAGATAGATTATTCTTATTCTTAGATGAAGTTTTCTACTTTATATTTATTAAAGTTGCTTATTTTATAAAATTTTATTTTCTACTAATTTTATTAGCTAGACATGTTTTCCTATATTTTTTTCACCCTTAGACATCCCTCCTAAAACTTGATTTCGATGTTGTTTTAATCTTACTAATCTATCATAACAATCTCGAAAAGTTATTATAATCGAGTTTTTATCAAGAGTATAGGAGTTATAATGGCTTGATTTTATTATTAGCTATAGAAGAACATTTTTGAGTATATATAGTAATTAGTTTAAATAATATAAAGGAAATAATTTATTTTAGATTTGAAGTTGTTGAATTGATGATAGTAGTGATTACTTAATTAGTATTTAAATATAGGTATAGCTTAATTATTATTTGATTAAAGTTTTGATTTTATTAGATAAATAGTAGAGTAATCTAAGTAATACTTGTATAATTTGAATATAAGGATGTATTTAAAGAAAATTTTTTTGACTATGTTGAATATAAGTATGTTATAAGCTGTATGTTTGTATTTGAATAATGATAATATTTAAATAATAGATTTTTAAATATGTTTAGATAAAATTTAATTTTTTATTTATTTCAGACGCTTTAAATATTTTAATAAGTAGTAGCATATTTACTTAATTATATATCTTTAAAATTCCTTTTTATATATGAGACTATAATTATTATAAATAATATTAATAATATAGATATTATTATTATGTTTATCAGTTATGACTTCTAATACTTCTATAACTCAATTTTTCTAAATCAATCCTCATTATTGAAACTCTTTCCTATTCTAAAGCAAAAACATATCCATAGTTATTTCTTATTTTCATCTTCGTTAAAGCTGCAACATCTTTAAAAATTTAACTTTATTCTCATTAATCTTTGTTTCTTTTATATATTTTTCTTGAATATTCTTTCGTAAATGCATTTTTCACACCTCCAAATATGACAAAAGGCTCTAAAGAAACTATAGGCCCAATAACAGCTTCAGGAAGACTCAAATTTTACTTACTCCATCTATCATTCTATATACTATATTTTCATATATCTTTTAAAGCTTATCCTTTCTAATTTTAACTTCCAAAAGAATAAATATTTTATTCATCTTTATCTACTACTAAAGTTTAAAAAGCTATTTAGAATGGAAATTAAGAACAGTTTTATCATTTACTTTAGTTTCCTATCTATAACTTTTCTACTGATTATAGCCATTGATAATTACTTGTAATTCCTCCAACCACATAAAGATATTTTTAAGCAGCTGCTATTCCAAATTCACCTCTTCCCTCATTTAGTTCACTAATTTTTATACTATTACCTTCATAATCAAATTATCAAGTTTCTTTTATTCCTTTATTTTAATTTATGTTAATTCCTCCTATTAAATATAACTTATTTTAATATTCTATACTTTTACTAAAATCTGGAATTGTAATTTAAATCTGGATTTATCGTAATTACTCTGTTTAAATATTAAATAAACTTAATTTTTAAATTTAGTAATCAAAAAAGTGAATATAGTTAGATTATAAAAAACGCTAGCTTAGTTTATTTTAATTAGTCTAAATCTTATTTGGTTACTTAGTATTGTATTGTAGTTTCTATCTTATTAGTGTGATATGATTGTAAGTTAACTTAGACTTTAGTATTGTAGGTGGTTATGAGTTATATTAGAGTATAGTTGGTTTTAGTGATTAGTAGAATTAGATAATATTTGAGTGTTATTTTTGGTAGATAAATGTTGGTTAATGATTGATGATGATATTAGTTAGTGGTATTATGAGAGTATTACTAATGTTTGATTATTTGGTTGTAATGGTTTTAGATTTTTCCATAATTTACCTCCTTATCTCTTTTAATTTCTATGTAGCATCTTAAATCTTTTATATGTATTATTAGTTTTAAAATATCACTCTTATTAAATCACTTTCTTAAGGTAAGTCTTCAAATCTAAAATGGAATCCTTTTTAACAAATAGGACATTACATTATGCCTTATAATCAGTACTGAGTATTCAAACACAAACCACAGTAAATATGTCCACAAGGTAAGACAGTTGGAAGAGCATTAGTTAAGTTGTAATCTTCTAAGCAGATTAAGCATTTTGGTAACGCTTACATTTTTATTATTATTTAGACTACAAAAGCTATAAAGCTAATTTATAACAGTTACCATCAAAAATACAGTCAATAATATCTAAAACTACATTGTTACTTTATTTACAGTAGTTATTTAAAAGTACAATATTAGACTCTTATATCAAGTAGCTATCTCACAATCCATATGCTGCCAATCTTGGATAGAGATTGTTAGGTAAATTTAATAAAGGCATGAAAGAGCTTTACAATTTAATCAGATCTTTGATATTATTTTTAAGAAAAACGTCTCTGCCGTAAAATCTTTAAACTACTAGGAGTAATGCACAAGAAAAAGGGACAGAAATGTTAAAACTAAGTAGCCTATCAAAAACATAGATAATTTAGAACATCATGCAAGATATCAGCTCTATGCAAATCGTTATAATGGAAGAAGAAAAGAACAAGCAAATTCCATAAAATGAGGAGAATATGCAGCTCAAAACTGATAAAAGAGTAGGGGTTACCTATTTCAATAAATTTTTAGAAGATAATTGTTACAACCAAAGACTCAGTCCAGCTGAAATGCAAGAAATTTAAATTTTTCAAGCATTTCTCAGATATCTAAATTGCGAATATGGTAAAAATATTGAGATTATGAAATTCCTTCAGACAGGAATAATTATTATATGATTCAAAAATAAAGAAACAATCACACAATTTGCAAAAAATTAAACATGAAAGAGTAGAAATTTTGTAATACCAAAAGAGCAAAGAAATATGGAGAAATTCTACAACATTAATAACTATCTGATTCATTGAACACTTAACATATATTCAAGTTTGAACCAGATAGAAACCCATCTGGAGCAGTACGGAAAAATAGTATGTATAGAAATCAGAACCGTAAAAGGTACTACGTGAGCTAATGGGAAAATGAGAATTTATTTAGCATTGAAGAAGATCAAAGATGCAGAAAGTATACCATATAAGTTAGACGAAGGAGTTATAAGCACTTACTTGAGTCATCCATTAGATTGAAAATGTATGAACTGTAACAAAAAGGGCTTAGCTCAAATTAATTCTTAAGAAAAAAAGCTATAAGGAAAGCATTTAAAAATGCTAAGGAAGTAAAAACCTTGTTGATTCATTCTGAAATCAGGAATAAAATCCCTTACTATAAAGAAAAATAAATAGCGAAAGAAAAGAAAGTGAAGAAAACTGAAGAAGATTGGCCTTTAAATAAGATTCTACTTTGAACTTCTAGCGAAAGCAACAAGTTTAAGCCATACTAAAGTTACTTTAAAAGTGATCGACTTTATCAGATACTTAACTACAAAATTAAATAAATAAAACTGTACGAAATTATTTATGTAAAAAAAAACAGAAAGTAAATAGGAAATATGGCAAAAAAACTGAAAAAAAGTATAAATTAGTGATAAGAAGGAAGTATGCAAAACACAAAGCTGTCTCAAAAAAATAGAAGATATATAATGACAAGGAAGATAGTATTGATTAAAAATATAAGATAAAATTACAGGAAAAATAATAAACTTTTAATTATTTGGTTTTCACGCTATAAAAGAAAAGGAAGCTAAAAATGCAAGGTAGAAGGATCAAGAAAAATAGGAAGTACAAGGAAATACTAAAATAATAAAATAGATAGAATTAAACATAGGCACAGGAAATTTCAGAGGAATAGAATCAAACAAGAATTAAACAAGTTTACTTGTTAAAAGAAGATAGAAATTATGGCGATGTAAGAAATATTTGTGAATAAAACTGCTGAAATACCTTACATATACAGATTTAGAGCAATAATATAATTGAGCACAAAACACTGCAAAGGAGTAGCATTTTATATAAAAGAATGGAATTACTAGCCGAACCAAAGTATTTGATATAGCGGATCTCAAGCAAGCAGAATTATTTTAGAGAGAAAGATTAATAGGTTTAACACTTGATGATCAGCTAGCATTGATAAACGTATATAGCACTACAACATTTGACTCTGATTAATTAATAACCTTTTATGAAAGTATATAATAATACAGAATAGCAGAAAGTAGCAAAGGATTATAAATTTTAGGGACTTTTAACGGGCATATTCCTCAATTTTTACCGTATGAACAGAATAATGCAGTCTAGTACTTACTTAACTTGATGAAAAATTATCTTTTAGAATGTAAAGATCCAAATCAAGATACAACCTTCGTCACAACTTAAGAAAAAGGAAAATTCAATATAGATTAATTCTTAACAGATCAATATATCACGCCTAACATTTTCAGCACAAAATTCTATGAATAGAGACTAGAAGATCATTAGCCAGGTAAAATAAAGATAAAATCTGCGAAAGAATATTGAAAAAGCCCATAAATTAAAAGGATAAAATTTCAAAAATTAAAGCATTAAAAGTTTTAAGAGAGATTCAAAGAATGATCGAGTAATTAAATCTTAGCGAATTCGAAAATTTAGATAGCAAAGCATACTATGAAAAAGAATCAGAATTGGTCCAAGAAGCGACCAAAGCGATGTGTTGCTTTGTAACAAATTAAATGAGAAAATACTAATATTCAGTAGAAACAAAAAAACTAAGAAAATATTTCTAATAGCAGGCGAACCATTAAAATATCTAATTATATAAGGATGCTAATAAATTGATAATTATATTAAAATGAGATAAGAATCAAGGAGAAAATTTAGACTACATCAAAAAAAAGATAGGTAAATCGATTAAATATTTTCTAAGATGAAACTAATTAAGGAAACTTAAAAATCTTGAAAAGGAATATAAAAATGATTAAAGAAGAGAAAATTATACCATGGAAATTAATAAACGAAAAGAATATTCAGAATTTTAAAGAAAGTTGAGAGGAAAGTTTATCTGCTAGGTTAAAGCATTAAATCTCTTAATATCTAAAATAGAGTGTTACTAATAAAGAAAATTAGAGATAAGGATTTAAAGGCTGAGCTCTAAGACTATTTCCATTTTTCGTTTCCTCTTATCTGTTTTTTTAATTTTTTAAATTACTAAAAGTTCTCAAATATCTTTCTTACTACTCTATCTCAAATAAGAAAATAAAATAATTAAATATCTCTTCTAACTTTTCCTCTTGATATATCAAAGAGTTTACATTATGTTATTAAGCATTTAATCTAGCTTAAGTACTTGCTAAGTCCTTTATATAGATTAGTCTAATTGGGTATTTCTAATGCTCATTAAGCTTATTAAATAATTAGCTTCTAAAATCACTAAGATATAGTTAACCCATTTAAGGATGAATTATCATTCTAAGCATATCGTCTGATTTTTAAATAATCTTGCTCTTCTCTTTATCAGTTTCTATGTACATGTTTGCAAACTAAGTTTGTATAAGTAAATAACAAATTAGAGGGAAATTTCTTGCATTAATGGTATAATTTTAAAAGTAACTATTAATTATATCTTAACTAATAAATAGCCTATTATAGTTAATTAAGCTACTTTTATTTCCTTCAGTTTAAATAGTAGTTATCTATGTCAAAAACATTTAACTTATTTTTAGTTTAGAGGTTAAATAAAGTGTCAACTGCTAAATGTTTATTATATGAAGAAAAGTTTGATGAAGAGCTCAAAGACTAGAAAGTTAGAATGGGAATGCACTCTTTGTAAGAGATGTTTGAAAGGCATTTATGAGCTTTAATAAAAGTTAAAATGTAGAAAACATTGCATCATTACACAAAAGTCCATTGCATAATTGGAGAGCATTGCTTCATAAAATAACGAGGAGAATATTAAAAACTATTGAATATAAGTAAAGATAACTATTTTCCTCTAATTTTATAGTGTATTTAGAATAGCTTAGGGATATAAGGAGAGAAGTAATTAAAACTACCTTTTTAAAGAAAATTAGATATTTTTGAAACAGGAAGCAAGAAAATAAATAAGCTTACTTGTGATTTGTACTTTGTTAGAATATACAAAAGAACTCTGCTTAAGAAGAAAAATTTTTGGATAGTTCGTTAATTATTTATAATTTAGTAACTGATACTAAGAAAAGACATTTTAACTAAGTATTGATGAATGATTGTATCCCTTGGTGTCAACCATGATGAATGCTTATTGAAGATAGAGTGAGAAAAAATGTAATTAAGAAAGGTTAATTGTGTTATAGGTGTGAAAGGATCTTAGAGAAACGAATAGTTATCGAAAGTAAAGACAGAGAAAAATTTGAAGATGAAGATTTCGGAAATAACTTACTCTTTTGATAAATTAACTCCTAAAAATAACAATTCAGATGTCGATATAAAGGTAAAGAAGACTTAGAGAGAATAAAATGCTAAAAGTAAGATTACATGACTAGAAAGCCCTTATTGATATTTATGATGTTTAAATTAAATGCAAAAATGCTAAAAAAATGAAAAAATGACTTTCATCATAAGATTCGCAGCCTAATCATGTGTACTGACAATAAGTAGATTTACTTCATAATAAACAAATCCAATGGCTTGATCTAAGCATGGAGAAAATAAAAAAGAAAGTATGCAAAAAATGTTCTGATAATAAGATAAATAACAACAACTTAAATTTAATAATTAATGAACTTGTTACAGTTGAATAATAAGTATTTTTACAAAAAATATCAGAAGACAACTATCTAGTTAGAAATCAAACGCAGTTCAAGAAGAAATAAACCCAAAAAAAATGCGAAGACACAAAAAACAAGCTCGATTAAAGCATTTTAAAATAGAATAAGAAAAAAATAAAAAAATAAAAAAAACGTAAAATCTAAAATGAAAAGTAAAATATTCAAAAAAAAATTAGACCCAAGAAAAGGTAGCTTTAAAATAATCTTATACATTAAAAAAATAAAACGATCAATAGGTTCAGATAAAAAGAAATTAAAAAAGAAACTTTTATAATAAAAAAAATAACATAAAAAATAATGATATCAAAAACTCAAAAAAGTAAAATTTGTGAATGAAAAGCTAGTAAAATAATTTTACACTAAAAAGATATTTTTGAAATAAGTCCGAATTTTGTGGATAGGATAATCAACTTTCACTCCAAAGATACAGGTTTAAATCCTGGAAATTATTTTTATCAAAGTTATAAAATAAAAAACACCTTAACGAAGGAATAGAACACACATATATAAGAGTATGAAGCGACTAAATTAGCCGGGAATATTCTTTCAACTTAATTTTCTTAATATATTTGATACAGGATATTATTTAAATACTGATATTCAAAAAAAGTTTCTTTTGAACTTAGAAATAAGAAAAACTCTTTTAAAAAAATTACTATATTCTTAAATAAACGTTAAAAATATACAATATTTTCAAAAAAAAGATGCAAATTTAATATTGTTAAATTTTTACGAAATAAAAATTATGTAAATTTAAAGAAATTACTAATAATAAAAAGAATTTAAAAATATTTAATCAAAAAAGAAGTAATAAACTAAAAAATAAAATAAAAATGATAAAAGTTGAAAAAAATGCTTTTAAAAGCATAATAGCCATACTTATTTTACAAAAAAAAAAATTAAGTAAAAAATTAATAGTTACATAAAATGAAAGAAAAAAAATTATTAAACACTAAAAAATTAAAAGACTACCAGAAAAGAAAATATTTTTTTAAACTTTCCATTTAAAGTCACTAAAATATTGGAAAATCGAATAGAAAATCAAATTTTTAATAGAAATTCTTTAGACTAAAAAAGAAAAGAAAAAACATAAAAGATAATACTCAAAAATTTATAAATCACATTGAGTGGTTAGTATGCTCAGCTCACTCCAAAGACCCGGGTTCAAATCCTAGAATTTATTTTTTATCAAATTTATAAGATTAAAAACGCATATCGTGAGACTCGAACCCACTAGATTAAGAGTCTGACTCGATTGAGTGTACTACGATTATTCTTTATAACTTATGTTTAATTTATTTTATTCCCTATATTTTTATATATAGCTATGCAAATATAATGTTTAAGTTTTTTTTCGAACACAGTCGTTAGATCAATTCTTTTAATCTATATTGAAAAAATTCTTTCTCTGAGTTTATTCAATTCAATTCAATTTAAATGTTCTGCAGTAGCTTCAAACCGCCGCATAAAATAAAAGTTTTTCAATCTTGGTGGTTTTTCTTCTTGATTCTCTCTTGTCCCAATTCTCATCTTCTCTATTCTTGAAGTTCTTGATTGTTTTTATTTTTTCTTGTATATTTGTCCGTCTTTATTGCAATACAGTTTCTTCCTTTCCTTTTCTTCTTTAATTCAGTATTCTTTCTTTAATTTCTAGAATTTCTTACATCTTCTGTACAGATGATTCTGGCTTTTACAAAAGTAACATTTCTTTTTTATCTTTCTAGCCGGCTCCATCTTGATTACTTGCTCTTCTTCTATTTCCATTTTGTCGATCTTAGGAATTTCTTGTCTCTAACTTAATATTATTTCCTTATTCTAATCTTGTATCGTTTTTATTGAGGCGCTCATCTGTTTCAACTCTTCCTACTGATACTTCCAGAGAGTGTCAAGCTCCCTTTCCCAATTTGCCATTCGAAGCTCTCTTGAATCCTGTTGCTCAATTAAGTCCATTAGCTTCGTATTTTCCTTCTTGAGCTTCTTAACCTCTTCCTATAGGTTTATGACTACCTTAATTAATTGTTCTATGCTCAACTACCCGGATGGATAGACTTCCGACACCTCCTAATGTAGAGCCGACTTAGGCTGCTTCCTTGGCTTTTCCTGCGTTGACGGAGTGAGTTCATGGCTTGTCCTAGCAATTGGATATTCTTCCCTGGGTAAGGAAGATTAATATTATTTCACCGGAGTTTAGTCTTATTAAGAAGAAGATTAGGGTTAATTGTAAGACGACTGATTAAGAGTGGCTTCTGGTTTCCTCTCCTATTTCTTGGAGGTGGTGTAGAAACCTTTCTTTAAGCCTTCCATTTTTTATTTTTCTCCGAGTTTATTCACATTATTTTTCAGGCTAAATTGTATCTATAACTTTGAACCCGTTTTTTTTATATAGAACACTTTTAATTCATGCAAATGGTCTATTTTTTTCAAATTGAAACAAAAATTTTGTTTCCATTTTTAATTTTTTCGTTCTATCTTTTCTTTTGCTTTTCTCGTCTTTTTTCTTTGTGATAAATAAAATTGCTTTTAGTATTTTTTTAAACATGCAAGCAAACTTATGTATATTTATGATTATTTATATATTGATTGTTTTGCTCAATCTAAGTTTTGATTTTTATTCAAAAATCTGATTTTTGATTTTTATGATTTATGCAATGAATTATCTTTACATTTTTTTAATAGTTCATTTAAAATTTTTGATCTTAGTATTTTTATATGTAGTAAAAAGATGAAAAAATTTGTACTTAACTCAATATTTTTTGCATCTCAGTTCGTCAAAATCATATTGTTTTTCTAATTCAAAAGTTTATAGATGAATCATTATGAAGTGGTGAGTAAACGGAAACGTGCAAACTTTAAAGTTCGTAGTAAGATAAAAATTACGTAAAATTTAATTTATAGACTTATTCTAATAAATTAGAAATTAGACATATTATTAGAAAGGATAAACATAATTTTTTTGATAAAGAGGCATATTTTATAAAGAGATATAAAAATACAAGTTATTCAAATATTTTTTAAAGATTTTATGTAATATAAGTAATAATAATTTATGTAAAGATATGATACAAATTTTTACTGTGGTTTTTTTTAATTTTAGTAATAGTTTTTACTTGTAAAAAACATAAAGCATGCAAACTAATTTAATTTTTTTATCATTTAAATTATTATTTGCTTTCCTCATTAATTTTTTTGAATATTGCCGTATATTAGTTGGTAGATACTATTATTTATCTTTAAATTCAAGTTATAAATTACTAATTTTTTTAAACTAATTTATATTTTTATGCTTAGCAAGTTATTAAAACTAAGCATAATACAAGTATACAATACCAAAATCCAGAAAGCAACCATTTTTATAGTAAGCATCTTAATCAATAATCCATATCTAAAAAATTCGACTAAGATTTATCAACTTAAGGAACTAAGTTATTTCTTTCATTATTAAGTCTGTTATAGGTAGCTAAAACTATTTAAATCAATCTATAGAATAAAAATAAAATTTTAAAAGAAATAGAGAGTTACAAGTATGAGATATACTCAGAAATTGTCTCATGTTCTTATATTTAATAAGATTCTAAAAGTATCAACATTCTTAAATATATTTAGGAAATTCAGATCAGAGAATAATATTATTAGTTTTTACTATCTAATACATTAATAAGCCATTACTAACCCATATTTACATCAAGTAATAGTGCTTATCAATCAAAACATTTACCATTCAATTCAAAGATTTATTAATTTTATTATTCATAGCGTCTCGTAAATTAAACTATCACAAGTTATTATTAATTCACACTTTTTTACGCATAAATCTATAGAAATGTTTTACATAATAATAAAACAAGTAATCACAAAAAGAATTAGCTGTGACTAAAAAATATTATGTTAAAATCTTCCATCTAGAATTAAATAACCTAATGATAAAGTTAATCAGCAATTAATTTATCAAGAGTAAAAGCAAGTAAGTTTTAAATTTAAATAATATTAAAATCCTATCCTATTGGATTTTATTCTTTTATTTTCTTCTAAAAAAGAAATTAAGATTGTTAACTGATGATAGTTTGAATAATATCTTTTAAAATGGATTAAAGAACTATTTTTAGTGTTTCTTCTTAATTGCTTTATTTTTGTATTACTATAGATTACTTTAATCTCTTACTGATATTTTTTAGTTTCGTTATTTTTTCGATATGATAGCCCTTAAATAAGCTTAGAATAAACTTCTTATTTCTCATATAAGGTTCTCTAGCTTTATAAACTAAGCTTTGTGGGAATTTATGTTTTCTTGCAAGGATTTATAAAGTTCAGTGATATTATTTAATGCTACACTTTCTTATCTTATTATAATTAAAAATAAGTTTAATTATATCTTTAAATATTAATTAGATTAGGTAAGATATCTTACTCCATTTATAGAGTTATATAGTATATTGTACAAATATAGGTAATAATCTATCACTGTTATTTAAATTTTGAATTTATCTCATTATTAATTAAAACTATTATTAGATTCAATGTTCAGTTTAGCTTTAGTACAGCATATTATTAATAAGATATATTCTAACTGTTTTCTCACTTAAAATATTTAAGTTGCAACATAAATAAACAATGTTTTAGTTTCGATATTTCATATCGAGTATTATTACTAAAGCTGATTTTATTTAGTTAATCTGTGAAACAATGTTATGAACAGATAGTTTCAAAATTTAGTTTTAGCATTTAAATCCTTTTTTTCATTATTAGTGAAAAATAACCTATTTCAAATAAAAGTAATTACGATGCTTTATTTTATTATTTTGTTGAAGAGTTTACAGAAACTAAAACCCATAATATGTTTGAAGAAAAAAGTTAATTTTAAATAACATTAATAGTTAAAAGTACCAATAGTGTCTTTGTCTACTATTAGAAACTACTTAACCATCTTTCCGATTAATTTCCTAATAAAACTTGGAAACATTAATGACTTATTACTAAATACTAGAGCTAATAATTTATCCTTAATATTAATCAGAATAGATCTATAAATCTAAAGTTTAACAGGATTTTACTAAGAAAAAGGCGGTAAATATTTTTAAAAAGTAGATAGGGATAATAAGAGGCAGAGGAAAACAAAAAATCAATTTGTAGAAATATATGTGAAGAGAAGAAAGAGGGAAGAAGTAAGATGAGAAAAGAGGCATAGCATTAGTAAACTTAAATAAGATGAAATATTGATTCAAATTAGAAGCTTTTTATTTTAACATTTTTATTAATGAGAGATATTATATTACTAGTTGCTAAAAAACCATTCTAGAAATTATTTCCTTATTACTTAAATTTTAATCTAAATTCCAGAACTTTCTTTTAAATACTTCAAAAGATTAGATTACTTTCATATTTTTCTTTTAAAACTATAAAATTTCTGATCTTAAGTTGAAAATACTAATGAGCAACAATTTTGTATCTCTGCAATAAAAGCAGCTTGCTCGTAGTAGCCATTTAATTGAATGCAAGATATTAACAAAGTAATCTCAGATTAATTTATTGATATAGAAGTAGTTTGAGATCAAATTTTTAAAGTTATAACGACAATAAAAGTTCGAATAGTGTATAAAACAAGGCAGAAGTTATTTTTTATAAAAGGATTACTAAATAAACAATGACTAGATATTTATCTAAAATGTAGATTATATGATAACAGTATTGAAAATACTACGTATAATATATAAAGGGAATAAGTTCTATCATATATATATATAGTAAACTAAAAGTAATTAAAGTTTAGCATTCCCTGGATTTTCAACCAGGTTTTTGCTACCATTTTTTTAGCGTGGATGGATACCACGCCATTTTTTTTGTGGATGGAACCACTGAGAATCTTCTGTCTTTTATACGAATATCTTCTTCTTGTAAATTCCCGTTTCGGTGATTCAGAGTCTGCTAAGCATTCTTAACGTTCTTTGTTGTTCTTTCATCTAAATTTATCATCACTGATCGCAATTTTGTAATAGGTGTCACTTTGATTTGCAATAATAGCAATTTTTGATTGGTCTTTTCTTGAATCTCTTCAGAAATACTTTTTTTTTCAAGTTAATCGATTCTTTGGAGTAATTTTATATTAATCTTTTCGTCATTCTATTTTTCTTGGATGTTTGTTTATGTAGAAACTTTTTCAATAATCATATTTTGTTCTTGCTTAAAATTCGATTGAGATTATTCATATAGTTACTATTCCGTGACTAAATTATTTTAAATCAATTGTCGTCTTATTATTAGTAGCTCGTTGTTTTAATCTTCGATTGTATTCATTAGTTCTCTTATTTTTTCCCCTTGATTGTAAATTATTTCCTAATAATTTTGTATTATTGTTTTCATTTAGTCAATTTATATTTATATTTCTGATTATTTTTGTACTTTTACTGGATTCGTCTCTATTGTTCCAATTATAACTTTTCCTTCAGATGAGGAACTTGATTTATCTTCTTCTTGTTATTGTTTCTGCATTAGTTTCGCAGCTTTCCTTTTTGCGTTCTTAATTTGGTTTTTGGAAAGGCGAATAGATTATTCCATTTTTTTTTAATAAGTTCTATCATAGAAGTTAAAAATTAAATTAATTATTTTTAAAAGTAAAAGAACGAAGTTAAACTAGCCAAAAGTATATGAATTACCCACAAATAGAGAATAAGAAATAATATTTATAAATAAATGATGTTAATAAAAATGTTATTATTGTCTATACGAATCTAAAACTTTAACATTGTGCAAGTTAATTGTTCTGAAAATTAAACTTCATATTTTAGAAAAGACTTATATAAAAAAAGGATTTTTAAATCTTTGTGAAGAAGCTATATCTTAACAACGAGTTGATATTTAAAAGTTGTCTTTCATAGTTTACGTTTATATAGGGATTTCTTTTCAATTCAAGATCTTTTTCAAACAAAAGTGCTATAGAAGATTACTAAAAATACAGGGATTAAAAATATTTTTAACACATTTCTAAATCATTAAAAATTTATTATTAGTCGCAGATTGACTAAACAAATACTATATAACCTTCAAATATTTTAAAGATCTTAAAATTTAGTAACTTATCCATAATTACTAAAATTACTAAGAATTTAAAGTATAGAAAGTTTAAAATATTAATTTTGAAGTATTTCTTGTTCATCATTTTTATTAGCTTCCCTCTAATGCTTGCTCATTGTTTCATTATAATTGTAATGTTCTAATTTTTGATACTGTTCTGTATCTTTGTTGAAGTAATCTAAATAAAGATATATTTGCTTTAGCATTTAATGTTTTATTATGATTATAAATTAGTGATTTATCTAATTTTTGCAATAATTTAATTTATTAAAATGATTATTAATTTGCTTGATTGTTTCTTAAGTATTATTTAAACTTTAATCTTTTATTTATAACCTATTTAAACAAATTAATATTATCCTCTTATTTAAAAATAAGGGGTTTATTAAAATAATAATAATGAGACTTAAGTTTAGATAAAGAGAGTTAGTATGATTTAAATAATAAGGAAGATAATAATTAGTAGACTATTAAACTAAAAGTATTTCTATTATTAATATATTAATATATCTTTTATTTATATCTTAATTAAATTAAAGAAAACTTACTATTTCACTTTAATTCTAAAATATTATCATTAACTGGGAGCAATCAAAGTTTTAATACTTTAGAAATTTTAATTTAAATTTTATCTGCATCATAACTAACTGAGAAACTATTCGGAAAAAGAAAGTTTAAGTCACAAATCTAAAGAAATTAATAGATATTAGAAAGTTAAAATCTTAAGACTTTAAGGATTTACTGAAGCTATTGGAAGCTATTTTAATTTGAAAGAGAAAAACAATTAATTGAGCAGAATAAGTATAAAGCACTAAAAATATTCGCTAAAAGCAAAATCTAAGATGCTAAAATAAACAAATAGAAAGTTTTATAATCATTTTGAATTTTAATTAGAGATATAGAGGAATTATCATAAAAAGAAAAGAAATAATTCATTAAATAATTGAAAAATTAGCAAAAATAGATAAATAAAGCTAACTTAAGACCATAAAATGAGCTACAGCCTGCAATTCTATAAATAGAAAGATTAATTGAAATTAAAAAGTTTAAATTGGACTTTAGTGAACTTGGAGGACTTTCAACCTCGTGTTCACAGGACCAGTTTGATAACCTGGCTGGAACCAGCTCCCTTCAGGACTCTTTCTTCAGTCGCCTTAGATTGTATATCACTTCGGTTTATAGATTTGACCTCCTGACGGATAAAATTAGTTACAGAATTCTCGTCTAATCTTATCCTAATATTAGTACTATTATTTTTCTTATTATTTTCTATTCCAGTACTATTATTTAATTAATTTCAATTTCTAACATTGTCTATATTTATGTCCAGTTTGTTTGCATACAAAACATCTTGGTTTATTCCTAATTCATTTCTTGTCTGGACTCCTCGGTAAATTAATAGCTCCTTCTATGTCCATTGGATCTTGAATTGTCTACTATTGCTACTTGCTGTTCTCTTCAAGCACAGTTGTTCTCTGCTTTAGCAATCCCATTTCCCTGAAGAAAGTGTTTTGCTCTCGATCGTAGACTTCCCAGAAGCTTTCTTTCCATTCCTTGAGCTCAGTAACTTGATTTTTTAGAGCTCTATTCTCTAATCGTAGCTTCTTTACTTCCTCCTTCAGGTCAGAGAATGCGACTAAAATTTATGCCTGTTCTTCCTGGAACTGTGGCATCGCAAACTCTCGCATGGCTGCTGCTTCTTGCGTCTCCAGCACCTTTCTAGGTCCTTCCTCTTCAGTTGGTGTCATCGAGGTAGCTTTCGGCGCTTTTGTCCCATCTTTTAAGTTGATCTGGAAGTTCCTAGTTGAGTCTATTATTCTTGAAGGTTTTGAGAAGAAGATTATTTCTAGGAAGAAGACGTGTTAGTTAGAGATGAGGGTTCTTACTTTCTCTCCCCTTTTTAGGAGGTGGTATAAAAGCCTTTCTTGAACCCTTCTACCATTTTTTATATAAATAGAAAGATAAAAATATAATTTAAAGAAAGATATTTAATGTAAGAAAAAATATAGGAAATAAGACATAGAAAAAGACAGCTAAATTAAATCAATCTAGAAAGCCTATTTTAATTTTCTCTAGTAAAATTCTGTTAGCATGTACTGATAGAAAGTGACTGAAGGATTTTTAACAATGATTTCACAAAATTATTTAAGATATCTTAAGTTTATATTAGGAAATTATAAAACTTACCTCTGGATCTTGCAAAAACTGAAGAAATGTAAAAAAGATAAATGCCAGAATATAAATTTTTAATTTAACTATATTTAAGTTACTATTCTTAGCAAACTTTAAAATATAAACTTTATAAATAATAGACAAAAGAAGTACTAACTAATCCATAACTACTAAATATATTTAATTATAAGGAAATGTATATAGCTAAAATAATAAAGTATTATAACTAAATAAAAGAAATTAATAATAAAATTAAAGTTAAAAATAATAGCATTAGTAAGCTTATATATGTAATTTAACTAAGGCTTAATAACTATTATTAAGAAGCTTAGTATTTTAAAAGTAACTAATAAATTAAATATTCCTTTCTTAAGTAAATCTTAATCAATAGATATTTTATATTACTACCCTTACTATTTATTTTAATAGCATATTATATTTTACTTATTAAACTATATTTCCATTATAGTAATTGAATGAACTACATTAGCTGAAAGTTATCTTAAAATATTAGAAAGATACTAAAGATTTTAAAATAAAATATATGAAATACTGTGCAAGATGCAAGCTAGAATAATTTAATATAAGATTATAGATATTATCACTAATATAACAAACAATTATAAATTTATTTACCTCTAGTATTTAAATAGAGTCTTAATTTTGGATGTAAGATTGATTAATAGAATATACAAGTTAAGCCTTAATTATTTATGTGGTTGACTCATAAGAAAGAACTTAAATAAAAATAAGAAATACTTATAAACTTAGAATATTAAAACTAGATTGGTGATTATTATTTCTATAAAGCTAAGATCTTCCTTTAATTTTAAGATTCTTTTTTATTCAAATATATAGTAATACAACTAAATAACTTTAATTATCTCTTAACTTTAATATTACTCTGAATATTTACTTTAGATGTAATCTAGCTTAATAACTTTTTTAATTCTAGTTAATTTTAAAATTCGAAAATCAAATAAAATGGATATTATTCAAATTACAACATTGAAACACTAATCTATATCAAAAAGGAAATATTAGCAAATATTTAGAAAATAAAGAAGAGATGAAAGATTAATCTTTCTATTTAAAATAATTAAATTGATAGAGGATTCTTATTCTATAGTCCATCTGATAGTTTTGCAATTAAAAATACTAGAAAGACCCAATCTAAGTAAAAAGAGCTGGAGCTAAAATAGAATTAGGAAATCAAGAGATATCTTCAGTGTCTTTACTTCTGTTAATCAAAGATTAAATTACCCTTGATCTCCAAGAAAAAAAGGAATTTCCTTAAAATTATAATATTTATAGTAATAAAGAATAGCAAAAGACATTAATTCTGGAACTATATTTCAGTCCAAAAATAAGTAAAGGCAAAAAATGATAAGATCTGAAGATTCTAATCAGAGAAGAAATAGTTCCGTGACTTAAAGATGGGCTAATCTTAGCAAACATTGAAATATGCCCAAAATTTTTCAAGCTTGAAGATGTTTTAGGAAAAAACTGAATTTTTCATAACGGTCAAAATTTCGAAAAACACTAAGGTTTCTCACAAATACTAAATTAAACTGAGTCACATTTAGTTCTTAAAAATTAGAGTTTATGCATATCTTATAACTAAAGAATACTGTAAGTATTATTTATTTAGATGCTAGAAAAATCCCTTTTTATTATAGAACATGCCAAGCTTTTAAATCTTGAAAGTTCAAATGACTTAGTTCAATAGCAAGCTGAAAAAAATAGCAGCTATTCAATCTAAAAAGCAATTAAGAGCTTTAAAGCAGATTCTAAGAGATAATTATTACTTGGTAGCTAAATTTTAAGTACCTAGAAATGGATATTAGAAATAAAGCTTTTTCTTTTAGCAAGCTCGACTTCAAGTGTTCTTAATTCCTCACAATTAATTTTGGAATTTGTAAGATAATATATAGAGTCCAGTTCTAATTAATAAAGTAGAGAAAGCTTAGCAAGTACTAGAGATAGCAATGCTTGAAAGGAAAATTATAAGTTTCTTAGTCAATTCTGAAGAATTAAAAAAGCAGATTCATGAAACTGAGTGCTAGGAAGAATAGCTATAATTTTTTAAATAGTTAGATTGATTACTTTAGAACATTTACTGACTGAAAATAGTCCTTATATAAATATGTAGAAGACCCTGTAGTATCTTAATTAAACTTTAGAAGCATCTGGATTATTTATTTAGCATAAAAAATTAAATTCTCCTGAATAATATTGAATAATCAGTAGCTCTAATTGAGCACCCAAAAATTAAAGTAGACTGAATTGGAACTTTAGCATTCAAACTTAAATGAACGTTAAGTTTATGTAATTCTTAGAAGCTTTGATTTCAGATTCTTGAGAAATAAAATTGAGAAAAATTGTAGAAAACTACTTTAAATAACTTAATTGGGCTTGGGAGTTAATTTGATAAAATATATCTGAAACTATATTCGAAAAAGACATAAACGGCTACAAAATTTCACTAAAAGAAAAATTCACATTTCCTAATATGTCTTGCTAAAAAATCTAAAACAAATACTTAGATTACTATAAGAATATTCTGGCTAGGTGGAAGCGTGCCAACTAGTGCAAAATAAAGATTGTAGAAAAATTTGCTAAACTTAAGCAAAAAATAATAATAAACTGTTTTAGCGATTTTTAAATGACTGCAACTAAAATAAAGACTAAATTGGTAGGAAGTGAAAAAATTAGCCACTAACTCCTTAAATATTTGGAGGATTAAAGAATATTAGAAATAAATAAATATAATAAACAAGAGTAAAAAACAAATCACATGAAATAATAAGATTTTTTAATTATTAGTGCCTAGTTTCTTATGAGAGCTCAGAGATATTTTTGAAAAAGTTCTTCAAAAAAATAAGGAGATATAGCCACTTAATTAAATAGACTTTAAAAAATATCTTGATTTAATTTAAGTCATAACTTAAATTAAATCAAGGGCTGAAAAATATAAAATTAAGTTTATCATTTTAATTGAATAAAGCAAAAGCTTAAAAGATATAATAATCATGCAAAAAATTCTTAAATAAATTTTTAAAGTTGCTTGAGAACATCTATTGGCTTTAAAACTTTAGGACTAATTGCTTTTGATAACATCACGAGAATATCAAATTATTATAAGATAGTTAAATTAATAGTTTTAATACCTTAAGGTACTTCAATTTAGATGATAGTATATTGATTTTTTAGGCTAGCAATTGAAGAAGTTAGAAAAGTAATATTTTGTTTAGATATGATATCAATTGATAAAAACAGGATAGTAAATGGGTGATATCAGGAGAAGAGGACAGAACAGTGAGAAAATGATTTGTATAAAGATTGCTTAAAAGAATATAAAATAAGTAAGAAATAAAAAAAGGTAATTTAATTATTACATTGTAGGAATTGAATTAAATTGAGTTATAGGAGAGATGCGGCTTAGAAGAGGATAGATTTAGTTTTGAAAATAAATAGGGGAGTGCGAGAGATCAGGAAATTTTAAGTTAGGAGCTAGAATGAAAGAGACTTAAAAAATTTTAAATTATAGAAATTAAGAAATTTTAAATTTAAAAGAGAATTTATCATAAAATGATTAAAATTAAAAAATTACTTTTTAAAATTAGTAAAGAAATAAAGCAACTTATCTTATTAAAACAATATTTATTAGATTTGAAATATATAGAAAAAATACTAGGAAAATTAAGTAATAAAATAATAAGATTAAAAAAGAAAAATTGTAGTGATTTAAAATGAAAAAATTAATTTAAAAATGTGTATGTTTGAAATAAAGGATTTTCGCTTTTAAACTTAAAAATTAGAAAAAGATTTTTATAATAAAGAAGGATGAAAAATAAGGTTATAACATAAAGTTAAAAGAAGAAATATATAAATATAATTGTGTTTTTATCTTTTGCTATCTACCTTTTCTTAAGTATCTTAAAAATCTTTGTTCGATTTTTTAGTATATTATTTAACTCTCTAGTATATAGCAAAAATATTATTCTTTTTCAGAAAAATGCTTCTATTTATGATATATCTGTTCGTATTCTAATAGACTTTTAAATCTTCTATATGATTTAAGATTTTCATGTTTATTTCTTTTGTAATATTCGCTCTATATTTTGATTTTATTCTTTTATTCTCTAATTCTTTAGAAAAAATATTACTTTCTTAGGATTATTTAAAATTTCCAGTATACGTTTAAACTATCTCTTACGACAAATCTGTTGAGTCAATATTTTTACTTGATGGATACTAAATAATTTATCATAATTTTTTTAAATTATTGTTTTTTTATAATTTCAGCACCACTTCGATAAATTATTCCATATTAATTAAATAAATAATAATACTCAGATATCTCTTTTTATAGTATCGACTTAACATTTTTAGATTATTTTTCAGAAGAAAAAGGAGTCTCAATTTAGTGTGTAACTTTCTAGCTTTTTTCTTCTTTCTTTTATGACCGCTTCTTAGAGATTAAAATAATCTTTTTGAGTTTTTCTATTTTTCTTTTATGTATATTATTAATAATATTAATAATTAGTTATAATAGCGATACCATTGATTTAATAATCACTTTTAAATTTAGTTCAATTTATTCTTATTTACTTTTGTTTCATCCTGTTAAGTTACCCATAGATCTCTTGCTATTGTTTTTCTACTGCTCAATCATTTTCTTATTTTTCTAATACGATGCGACTTATACTCCTTCTTGTAACTTCCTTTTTTTATATTTTTTCTACTGTTATTACTTATGAAGATATAATTCTTAGAAAATTTTGCTTCTAAAAACTTTTCCTTATTTTTTAAATATAGCTAATTCAGTTTTTTTTTAATTAAATTTTTCTATCAATTTATTTTTAGTAATTTGTTATTATTTCTAGCTAAGGTCTTTATCTCTTGCAAAAATAGCATCTTTGTGTCTTTCTCTATTTTCAGGCTGGTATTTACTACACCTCAATATCCGTAATATCTCCATTGGATTATTTTTTGAATAATATTTATTGTGTATGTGATATAATCTTATTAATCTTCTTATCTACCTATACTATTTACATATCCACCTTCAAAGATTCAAGTTTGTCGCATTTCCTTTTTAATTAGCAATTTTCTTGCTGATCCTTTACAGCATTTGATAATAAGTTCTTAATTTTTTCGTTTAATTCCTTGATTAAGTTTTATAATTCTCAATTTTCTAAGTATAACTTTTAAAATTCAATTTAATAATTAAGATTAAAGGCTGTTTATATATTTTCTTTATTCTAAGTAGAAGTCTTTTATTTTTTATAATAAAAATTTGCTTTTATATAATCTGTTCATTAAATCAATAAAATACATAAATCATTAGTATCAAAAGGCCAAACTTCTTTTAACTTAAAATTATAACTTTTTTATCCTATTTTATATGATAGATATCTTACTTTATTTTATTTCCATCTAAGAATATTCTATAGTGTAAAACTTTAAGTATAATAAATAGGTTATTTTTAAACTTCTATATGTTTTTTAATTATTACTTCCTTAATTTCAAGTTATACTATTATTTTATAATATTTTTTATTTATTTCTTTTTTTCTTTTATTTTTTCATCCTTTATTAGTTAATTATTAAAAAGAGCGACTTTTTCTATATTATTCTATACCTAATTCAATTTTTCTTCCTAAAAACTGCAAATTAATTAAATTTTTATTTAATAATAAGGCTATTAGCTCTATCTGCAAATCTCTCTTTTCTTTTTCTTTCTCTTATAAATAGTCAACTTTTACCAATCATTATTTTAATATTTTATATCTTTTTTAATATATTCATTATAACTTTCTTTCTAATCATTAATCTTTTCATTTATTAAAATGCTCTGGATTTTTTTATCTTCTTAAATTTTGTTAAACGCTGAGCAAATAAATGTTTATAAACTTTTTATTTTTAATATTGTTTATTACTCCTTACATATTTAATTTTAATATTTTACGCTAATTTCTAAACTCTCTTTTCTTATGTTTGAAATTACTTACCACTATAATTCCATAATTTGCTTTTGTATAGCTTTCTTATTCCTTTTCTTTAATATCTACGATAATTTAAACTGTAAATATTTAACATTTTTTCTTTTTAAATCATAGAACATCTACTAACATTTAACTTTGAATTATCTTTATGAAACTGAAATATTTTACAACTTTATCTTTAATTCAACTTTTTTTTTCTTTTTATACTTTAAATATCATTCTTTAATCTTGCTAAATTTACATATTGAAATATTTATATCCTTCCTAAATATTCTGTTAATGAAAATAATAAGATAAAGCTTTATCGCCTTTTTACATTTTTTAATTTAATTTATAATTTTTTTCCTTTTTAAATTTTCAAAGTATTACGTTATCTTTTATCAAATTTCTATTTAAACCTTTTAACTTACTTTCAATTCACTTTTTCTTTTCTTTGAACTATAAATTCTTAAGTTCTTTCTTTTTTAAATTTCTTCATTGTATAAACGATTTAAAAATCGCTAAATTTGCGAATAATTAAATGGTTCATTTCTTATTCTACTTTTTATTATTATTTTCAATCAATAAAGTTTTATTTATTTTACTTTCTTTAATTTAAATCATTTTTTATACTTTCTTTACCTTTTAATTTCTTTCTAATTTTTATTACACTTTTTCTTACTATTTTTTTACTCTTATATTTAATTTTTTATATTCTGTGTTTTTTATCAACTTTTCATCAATAAAAAATTTCTCTAATAAATAGCCTAAATTTAGAACATATATTCTATTTTACTCTATTCTTATCCTATTTATCATTCTTTCTATTTAGAGATTCTATGTGCTTTATAAATTTTAACTAGAAATGTTCTTATTTGCTTATAATATTAGAAAATTAAATATTTCATTTTTTTCATACTATGAATCTCTTTTTTAGACATACTTTAACTTTTTTATTAATTTATTAAGATAAAAGGTAAGATTATTAAATTATTTTAATAAGAGTATGTTATTCAACACAATTTCTTTCACTACTCTGCTTCATCTATACTTTTATTACTAGCTATTCTTTCTTCGCATTTCTTTTCATCTTAAACTTAGATTTCGCATTAAGATTATTCTAATGTTAAATCAGCTTGCTAAGAATTCTACACTTCATTTTACTATTAAGTTTCTTCAAGAGTCTCCACAATTGTCTTTAAATCAGCTGTCTTTTTTATAAAAACTTTATTAAACTTACGGTTACTTAAACTTGCTTATTTTTTATTTATTTTGCTTGCCTTTTTCAATTTTTTATGACTGAATATCTTTGATTCTAACTAAATTTAAGACTATATTTATTAACCAAATGAACTATTATTTGATTAATAGGATTATTATGTCTGATTTGAATAGTTTTAGGTTTTAATTTCTTCTTGATGACTATTTTAATTAGTAATAATATTACTTGGATTATTTTAAATTTAGCTTCATATCTATAAGAATCACTTAATTCTTTAATTTCAATATTCTGTTTGTGTTAATATGAAGTTTCTAGAGTTTTAGTTATACAGTTCATATAACCCAATGCTGATTAAATATGATCACTCCATTTATTTTAAGATAGTTATATCTTCTTTCTACTTAAAATGAAGGGTTAGTTTTTTGGTATGCTTATTTTCTTAGTTTAGGTTATAAAATTAAACTTCTTCTTTATCATTGAAGATCTTTATCCTTTTTCTTCTTAATATTGAGGAAATCTTATTTTAGCATTTCCTTCATTTACTCTATTAGTCTCTAAGATAATTTCCTTCTTACTTTTCCCATTAATTAATAGTTTCCATTAAATCTAACTTTTATTAAAAGCAGATAAAGCAAAACCATGTTTTGAGATATTTTCTATAGTATTGACTTCCAAAGAGAAGTATAAAGTAGTATATCCAGACAAGAATGAAGTATACATTAGCAGCAACTAGTAGTATAAAAGAAGCGATATCAATAATTAAGTATCTTTATCCAGAATCAAAATAGATACCTATATATAGTGTAAATGCTGATACATATAAGTAAATAGCTTCTAGTTTATTAAGCTCTTCTTTTATATAAGGATTATTTTACCTCTACAGATAAATAAACACCAGCAGTACAAGAATTAAGCATCAGAACTAGAAAATTATAGTATTCTTCTATAGAAAAATAAAAATAAAGGAAATTTAAAATTTCTAGTAAATTTTGAATATTTCTCAGTAGTAGAAATTCTCTTTATACCCTATTGTTAGAAACCCAAACTAAGACTTTATTTAGTAGGATTTTATTATTTTTCTCTTCCTATATAAGTAAATAAAAACGTTAAAAGGAACAAAAAACGCATACAGAAGTAGTGAAGGTAAACCAAATATTAAGACAAACTTTATATGCCTTCCCTTTCAACATTATATATCAGTATAAGAGTTTAGAACGTAATAGTCATCTTCTATCTTATAGCAACTAAAAACACTAAAAATAGTAGAGGTTAAATTAGTACAAATTTGGAAGTAGGAAACACTCATTATAGTTATAAAGATAGAATTATTAAACTTTTTATATTTTATGCAAGAGTATACACTCACTAATACAAGGGATACTACTAAAATTATTAAAGGTAACATCAAAATGCTCAATACTTTGCTATAATAAAACTCTTCTCCTTCTTAAAATAAACAATCTATTTTCAAGATATTAGAAGTTTATGCGGTAATTCTTTAATTTGCTTCAAAGTAGCTTTTAAATACATTTGATCAATCAAACTAAAACTTCTAAATTAAAGAAGAAAATTAGAAATAGTTAGTTAATACTTTTAAATGAACCCCATAGTAAGACTCTTACTTTTCTGCTGATTTAAGAGTTTGAACTACTAAGTATATAACGAAAATGATGAATATTGTTATAGTAAAAGTACCAAATAAGATAGATTATCTTTTACTTAAACATTTTTGGCACTCATTTATATCATTTTTTGTTCAATCTTTCTCGCAAACGTCACACATAACACCTTTATAACCTTCAGCACATTCTCCTTTTCAATTAATTCCTTTCTTGAGATCTTCTCTATTTTACTAATCAGTGGTTTATAAATAAATATCCACAAAACTATCATTTAAAGTAGTTCCTTTACATGCTTTGCTATTAGGACATTCATGAATATTATCTGTTTCAAAACTTTTTCTTCAAAATCCTTTTTTAGGTCCAATCAAATCACTTCCATAACATGTCGAACCAGCAATACACTCTTTGCATTTCAGATCGCTTTAGTTAAAGGAATATTATCCATAAAGACAATTATAGCATGAATTACCCTCTATAAGTATTTATCCTTATAAGCATTTCTAAATGTATACTTCCATATTAAGTTTATTGATAAACTTTAAGTTAAAAGGTAAAGTATCAATATCAATGGCATTGGTTTCTATATATAAGCTAATATTAGTTTTTGGTATTGCCTTTAAAATTACATCCTAAAAATCAAGCACACCAAGTTCAGCTTATACTCTAGTTTTTCCTGATAGCTCTGAATCACTGTTATTGGAATTAATAGATGCTTAAGAGATGTTATCAGTTCTAACTAGCTAACCTTAAATATCTATTATATAAAATAAATGCTCAGTTACAGGAAAACCAGGTAATTATGAAGCTAGTTATCTTTATATTTTGGTGTTTGCACAATGATCTAATGCATCTATCGTATTAGTATTACTAAGAGTATATGCAAATGAAGCAAAATGATTTCCATAGAAAGCTGAATTATTTTTGAAATAGAGGCAAATTTCTTAACTTTCTAAATCAGGAATGAAAGTAGGTATAGTTCCTTAAAATGAAATAGCTCCTCCTTCACTATTGATACTTTAAATAGAGTTATTAATAAAGAAATTCCTTTCTATTCTATAGTCACAAATTTATTTATTATCACATATCAATCTTAAAGCTCCTCCTTTTAGAGTAGATTACTCTCCTCTTTCAATTTTATTATTTACAAAGTTATTATATAAAAAGGTGATATTAGCATTATAGCAGTATCCTACACCTCCATATTATAAAGCTGTAACATTCTCAAAATGATTATATTAGATTAGATATTTATAAAATACTTCATTATTTACTATTGCAAAGCAAGAACCTATTTAGGATATCTAATTATCACAAGTACAGTTAAACATATCCAATTATGAGTTTTATGAATAAACAGCTGAACCAGGAAAATTTTTGCTTTTTCCATTTCTAAATGTTGTAAGAATTAAAGTTAATGCACTATTTTATTAAATAGCTATTGCTGTACTATAATAGTTAGCCAAAGTACATTATTCCATTGTCATATTGGATTATATCATAAAAACAACTGAGCCTCCTTATTATTAAGATATTATATTGTTAAAAATAGAATTTTAGATACTTAAGTTGGATTACTAAGCATAAATAGTACCATCATCTATGTTGATATTTAAATTGCTGAAACTGGTATTACTTATTACAGTTTCTGATTGAAACACATATAAAGCTCCTCCTTTCTTTCCTTTTTCATTTCGAAACTTACAATTTAAAATTTATATTTTAGATTAATATTCACTATATATAAAAACTCCTTTTTGTGACTCTTGATCATTAAAAATAGAATCACTTATGAGAATTTCAGAGTTATGAATGAAAATTCCAGGTGTTAAGTCATCTGCAGAGTTACTGGCAAATGATATTTGGTAAATGCTTAAGAAATTCTAGTACACATAAATAGAAGCTTTGCCTTTATTTTTATATATAGATGATTTTGTAATTTAGCATTCACCATTTGAATTCCAAAGATTAATAATTCCTGTTTTAGATGCTTAATTTTCATAAATTGATATGTTGTCTAATTAAAATATACCATTTTAAGCGAATATAAATGATCCTTCATCTGCCAAGCTTTTGGTAACTTCTGAGTTTGTAAGAATTAATTTGCTTTGTATATCAAGAAAAATGACACCTCCTTTGATAGTTGCTCAATTATCATAAAAATTGATTAAATCCATCTCAACTCTTGATATAAACATGTAGATAACTGCTCCTTTTCAAGCTGAATTATTATAAAATTATGAATTTGTAAGTATTATTTTTGATTATTCACAATAGGAAAATCCACCAAAAGCTGCGTAATTATTCAAACCTATTATATTTCAAATTTTTGCATCTACTTAGAAAAATTAGAAGGTTCCTCCTTATAAGGATCAGTTATCTACAAATAAACTATTATAAATCTAAATTTTATCATTATTTGCATCTATCACTCCTCCCTAGCTTTAAACTAAGTTCTCTTTGAACTAGCAATTAATAATTTAATAGTCTGAAGTATAAGACTGTATTGATCCACCTTTCTGTGCTTTATTCCCTTAAAATTAAGAATTTTTTATAATTGCTTTAGTGAATTTAATGTCAATCATTGCTCCACTTACAGCTTCATTTTCAGAAATGAAGCAGTTAGTCAAATTAAACTGATTACCTGATATTTACATTAAATCTCCTTTTATAATATAATTTGATTCCATTTTACTTTCAAAAATATCTAAATTAGAGTTTTTGGTTTCAACTATTCTATACTAAACTTAATTCTACTTAAATAAGTTATCTCTTATGGTCATAGTATCTATTTACTAAATAAAGATTAATGTATTTACTTTGTTACTTTGAAACTAGCACTTGTCTAACTGAAGAAATTGTACATTTTCTATTTCTAAGCAATTGTAATCCATATCTATGTTGTTGTAGAACTAACTTGATTGTATGTATACTGCTGAAATTTGCTATAGGTATAAGATTATTCCTTATTTAGCTTTATTCTAATAAGCCTTTAAATATTTTATTAGTAAATTACCATCTTGCTGATAAATACATCCTCCTTGCTCGTATGCTTCGTTATTCCCCATTTCTAAGTTTTCTAAATGAACCTAGGAATTAAGGCTAAAAATAACAGCTCCTTTAGATGCATTGTTACCATAAGCTTGTAGATTAATAAAGATTATTTCAGACTGATCAAAGTAAAAATTTCCATTTTACTAAGCTCTGTTTTATATTGCTTAAGTATTTTATAAGGTAATAGTCTGTTTTCAAAAATTTCCAATACTTCCTATTGAAGCTTAGTTAGAAATGAATTAGCTATTTAAAATGTAAAATATGTTTTACTTTTTATCTGTGAATATATCAATCACACCACCTTAAGTATTAGCTTAGTTTTCTTAGAATATACTATTTCTTATGATGGTTACAAATGAGTTACTTAGATACATAAATCCTCCGCTTTAAAATATAGCTTCATTTCTTACACCTTAAACACTTTCCATCAAAGTTATATTAGAATCTTCTAAATACAAGGCACCTCCTCTGTTGCATTTGTTTTCTATAAAAGAACAGTTTTAAATTAGCTAAACACTTGATTTATATAATCAAATAGACCCTCCTTGATAAGTTGAGTTATTCTAAAGAAATTAATTGTCTATAAAGCTTTAAATGGCCTAGAAGCTTATAGAAAAACTCCCTCCATTGTTTGCCTTGTTTTAGCTAAATAAATTATTTTAGATGATTGTTGCTTATTTATTATCCTCTAAATAAAATGCTCCTTCATCATAGTTAGCTGTATTTTAAACGAAAGTGCTATTTTCTATTAGATAGATATTTGATGCTGATGAAAAATGAAACCCTCCAAATCTTTCAGCTATATTTCTTAAAGCTTTTATCAAATTTATTTCAGTTAAGTTTGAATGAAAAGATGCTAGAGAGCCTCCATGTTAAGCTTTGTTTTCTACAAAAGAAGAATTGTATATGAGACTAACACTTGAATTTTCAAAATAGATTGCTCCTCCATAATCTGTTGAAGTATTGTTTTTAAATACCGAATTAGAGATACTATTTATCTTTGTCACGTTTAAAAATATGCAACCTCCAAAATCGTTTGCAGAGTTGTTTCTGAAAATACTGAAGTCTATGTTTCTGATACTAGAGTTAAGAGTTAAATAAATGACTCCTCCACTCTTTTTAGCGATATTATTAGCGAAACTACTATTTCTTAATTAATCAATATTTGATTAGTTTCCAAACAAAAAGCTTCCCATCTTATCTAGAGCTGTATTTTCCTCACCAATTATATTTTCAATCGATGTTATATTAGTCAAGTCAATATAGAAAGACCCACCACTACTAGCTTTATTTTTCTTGAATAAAGAATCTTTAATTAGTAAAATATTAGAATGATCTGTATAGAAAACACCTCCAAATATCGATGCACTATTTTAGTAGAATGTACTGTTTATTATTAACTCTATGCTTGAATATGAGGCACTAATACATCCACCATTTTAAGTAGCTTAATTAGAATAAAAGAAGCTATTTTAAATTACTTTAATTAAAGATTGCTGCATTCAAATAATTCCTTCAGTTCCTTTGTTGTTCTCAAATTTGCATTCTTGAATACTTAAGTTTGAATAAGTAAAATAAAAGGTTCTAACTAAAGATGAATCTCCATTAGAAAGGAATTGACTTTTAATGAGATACTAATTAGACTTAAATGACTAAAAGATTCCTGTATTTTAAGCAGAATTTTATTCGAATAGGGAATTTTCTATAACTAAAGTTGACTCTGTATGCATTATTAGTGTATTAGTAGCTACATTCTTTTTAAAAGTTGTCTTGCTTATGCTTAACTAGCTATTATAGGAGTAAATTAATTATTCTTTATTAGCTAAGATACTACTGTCTTAAATAGAAAGTATGGAACTATTTAGATAAAATAGCTGATTTCATAAAGGAATTGTCATATTTTCTACATGTGAGTTTTGTAGGAGAAAGCTACTTTAATAGAGATAAAATCAGGAGTCTTAGCTTTATTATGAGTCTTTAATAGTGGAATTTATAATAACTAACTGAGATTTGGTAGCATTAAGGAAAGAAGTTTATTAGTTCTAACTAGATTGGAGTTAGTCATAATCTATTTTGTATTATTGAATCTTAATTATTAAGTCTACCATAGCTAAGTAGTCCTTTACTAGTAGCAAAGTACAGTTATTTTAGATGGTGATAGTGGCATTTGGTAGTTTATCATAGCACATTTCTATGTGACTTTCATTGTCTTAGCATTTCTTAAATTACTAGATTGTTATTTATTTCCCTTATTATTACTAAGCTAATCCTCTCAATATTTCACATTTATCTATACAATTCTTACATTTCAAGCAGTCTAAGCTATGCTCGTGTGGTGATATGTATATTGTATGAGGCTCTCCTTCTTCTAAAGCATAAATAGTCTCTGAAATGGAAATAAAAGGGAAATTTATAGTTCCATTAGAATCTTAAATACTAAGTGAGGTAAAAAGCGCAGGAGATGTTACATAGATTTACTTAGCTAAAGTTTTGGTAATAGAGAATAAATTGAAGGCAATAAATAGAAAAGTTAAGGGATTAACTTCCATTATACAGTTAAGAATAAAATAATAACTAAATAGAGCTATTAAATTAATAGCTTAACTAAAACTAACTTTAATCAACTAATATATCAAACATTTCCATAACTATTATTAGACTGTTACTTATAAAGGATTTAATAGATATACATTAATAAATATAAGAAAAAGGAGAGTAGTTTGTATAAAGAAAGCTATAATAAAGTATATATGTCTTTATTAAATCATTTTTAGTAAGCTATTAAATTAATTTACATCTAGTTATTTATTTAGGTACCAAGTAATTAATTTTTAAGCCATTGATAAACCTATCTAACTATAAAATTATTGTATACTTATTTATAGGTTTAGATTTAAGAAACTTAATAGCCTTGTAATTAAGAAAATAAAAGTTAAAGTTAGAGTGTATAATCAGAAAGGTTTGTATTTATTTAATATCCTCTTTTTCTTTATGTATTAACATTTTAATATCTAAAATGATGTCTTCTATTATGTAGGTAATCTTTCCTTAAATTAAATAATGCAAAACTAAATGCCTTTTTCCTTATAACTAAATTTTAGAATTAGTTAGTATCTTAGACTTAGCTATAATTATCCTTAGGGTGCATATAGCAAAGAGTAAAGAATAAAATAGCTTATTTTTTAAGTAATTAAGTTATTTAAGCTTCTTAGGATTATCTAAATAACCATTCACATCCTGCTTTCGTACTAAAGTGACTTTAATAGTTTATTAATTTGATTTGTATTGAGATACTAAATTAAAACATTAGAGAAAGATAAGTTCTTATTTTAAAATAATATTAGTTAAGAGCTTCTATTAAGACTTATGCTTTATAAGTCTATGTAGGTAGCTACTCTCAGTAAAAATACCATAGTTAGTTCTCTATGTTAGGAAATATTAAATGATGGGCATTGACGATTATACTTCTGTTGTATTGAATCCTGCTTAAATAAACTAATTAAAAGTATAGGAAATAAGTTAGTTAAAGATAAACTTAATTATATAGTTAAATACTTTAACCATATACAATCATTCTACTATCTAACTATCAAATGCATGAGAATATAAATTTAATAGAGATTAGATAGTTCAGTTATATATCTACTGGAATATATTTCATATATAACTACCTTTAACTCTATAACCTTTATAATACAAATATCACCCATTAGTTATTTCTATCCTCATCAAATTAAGTTTAAATAAGAAAGAAAAGGAACAGCTAATCATTTATTTTAGATATAACATATAAATTTAAATACCAAGTTAGATACTTTATTACCTCCATAATGTAAAATCAATAAAGTACCTACTATTATTTATACCCTTAAAACCCAGTATCTAGTAAAAAGTTCTCAGTTTAGGTTAATTAGAAATATAAAGGCTTTAGCATTAATAAAATACATACACTTACCTATATAAATAAATCAGTTATATATCATTTCTCTTATTTAAAAAGATTTCTAAATCTAAATTATTATTTTAATGATATAGTGTTAAGAACTTTCAAACCTTAGTGTTGAACATTAAATTAAAATTAAGTAAGGCTGCTAGAAAACTGAGTGTCTAATTAATAAAAATAAAGCTTTAAACTATTATTAAGTAATCTATCACTAAATGTTGGGTTATATAATCATGGAAAATTTAAATTCTCTCTAATAATTTCCTAAAATTTAAGCTATATAAAATAACAATTATTTTAATTCTTCAATCATAATCAAAGCAGTGATATATAAAAGGAACATTTATATTAAGAATAATAAAAAATAACTAAATAGTAAATCAAAGCCTACAATAAAGATATAAGCTTTATAATCAATTTGAAAATGATAATTAACAAAGGAAATAATTAATTAAAATATATGTAGCCTCGTGAGTAAAATAAATACCACTTGCTTTTTCTTTTAATCTTAATAAATTTAGAGTAACTAAATTAAAGAAAATGAAATTAATAAAACACAAAAATTAGAAAAAAGAAGCAAATTAATTTAAAGGAAAAACTAAAATTGAATAAAATAAATGATGTACATTTATTATAATACTTATGAATAAAAATGCTATAACTACAAAAGTTAATTTATTATATTTATGAACAATTTATAATATTTTTGAAGAATAGATCAATGCTAATATATTTATTCAAACTATTTTAAATCAAACAAAAGCTAGCATTCTATAGAGTTTAGATATTTTTATTATAATCTTGTAGATAAACATTTTCAAATTCTTTGTTGCGTTTTGTATTTAGTATGGAATTAATAAAAGAAATATTTATTATACTTCAAGATCATTATTTATAGATAAATAGGAAAAGAGATATAAATTTTGGTTAATATTTATTAAAGATTAAGTTCTCTTTAAGCAATAAAGGTTATAATAAAATGTAGAATTTTATTAGTGAAGCAGAATACAGAAGAGGCATAAAATTAATTTGCATATTTTATTTGCTTAAAATTAAAAAAATCTATAATTAGGCTACAACTCTTGCTGATCTAGAGAAATTAAAAAAAGAAAGATAAAAATTTTCTAACTATTAATTTTAATTAAGCAAATAAGAACTTAAAGAATTAACTAATTATCATATTAAAGCTTATATAGCAATAATAATAAATATAACTATATTCAAATAGAGCTTTGCTTTATTTGTTTAATTTTAAAAAGAGTTTATAAAATAAAGTTATAGTTAATAAAAGTATCTTAAAGAATGCTTATAAATTTCTTTTTATAATATAAACTCAAATCTATGATGTATGAAAAGTAAATTCATAAGAGAAATACATCATAAAATAGACTAAATAAAATAATTAAGTGAGCATTCTTAATCCTTTGAAATACACTAATTAATATTCTAATTAAATTAAATTAAATTAAATTAAATAATGTTCGCCTTTCAGCTTAATAAAATAATTTTTATGATATCACTCTCATTCTGAAACTCTTAGGTCTTCATTATTGTTTTTATTTGATTTTTTTTAGTTTAGTTTCTCTTCTTCTTGTATCTTTGTTCATTCTAAAAATAATTATTTTAAGTCTTCTTTATTCAAATATTACTAATGAATTTATTTTTCCCTCAATCATTCTTAAAATCAAGTTATTTGTTAATGTTTTTATTTTATGCTAGACCATGTTTTTTTAATCTTAAGATCAATATCTTCTAGGATTTATTTATTCTTTTTTGTTTCTTAATTTATTAATATTTGATTATATTCTAGCATTTCTTTTCAATTTTTCTCAATTTTTTATTAGTTTCATTGTTTATTGTATATTTATTATTTCCTTCTTTTCAGATTTATGTTTATGTGTAAGTTTTATAATGTTTCTTGTATCTGAAGACTGTTTTCTTATATAATTTATCTGTAATACTAGCAATCAAAGACGTGTTCAAATTTTTCTTATTGCTTACAAATACATAAAATTTACTCTTAATCAATGTGTCTATCTGAGAGATAGGCTCTAAAAAATATTAATTGCGTTATTAGTCTATAAATTAATTTTTATTCTTTTATTAATTATTTGTTTGCTGTTATATAAGTAATTTTTTTAAATTTAGTCTCATTTTTATATTGTCTATAAATTATTTCGATTGTTTTCATATCTTATATTCTCTATATTGTTTCCTTGAAATTTTTTTTGTATTTTTTTAAGATTTATTTATTTAACGTATTTTTGATTTATAAAAAAAATGGACATGTACAAAAATTCGCAAGATTTCTTTCTTAGCGACTCTTCTTTATCTAAAAATAAAGAAGCTGCTTTCTAAAGCGATGAGCATAGGCAGATGTTCAACTACTTTTATGAAATAGACATGGAATCGCTGCAACTTAAATCCGTTGATAGTATCATGATATTACTAAGAAATTTGCTAAAGAGCTGCAGTTAATGCCAAATTAATAGATATCTTCGAATTCCACTAAGACAGCTTGGCAATTCTTTAAAACGTGGACATTAATTGAAGACTAAACTCAAATATAGGAAATATACTTATAGGTAAAAAGACTAGCTTGTTACTTCAACCTCTACAATGGTATCTAAAATATCCTATATGCAGTAAGATACTTTAGATACTTAGGATATTTAAGATATTTCTTTAATTAAAAACTAAAATTAAATTTAAATACAAAATTAATAAGAGACTATAAAAATTCAACAATTCAATACACAAAATAACATAAAAAGTCAATAGCAGATTTCAATAGACATTTAAACTGATTACTAAGAGAAGTTTGATATTACATACTTAACTGATCTTGAGATTTAAAAGGCGTAACTTTAAGAAAAAATTGCAAAATTAAAACATAAAATTTAAAGCAAGATAGAATAGGCAAATACTTTTGAAAATTAAAGGCTAAGTGAAAGCAAAAATCTTAAATTTCGAATTTAAAAACTCATAACTAAAAATAATTCTCTGTAAGAAAAGCTAATACATATCTATGAATAACACAATAAAGAAACTTTAAACATTAAATCACAATATAAAATACACTTAGAATAATACCAAACTTATTTATTTAAAGCTAAAAAGTAAATTAAGAAAATTTAGAATAAAAATTAAATCTTAAGGCTTGATAATTAGTAGAAATAGTTAATGCTTTAGTCCAAATAATTTGTAAATAATGCTACAAATAAATAATAATCAATATAAACGAATACTGATCTTTCCTTAACTTAAATATAAGAATTGGAAACTTGGAGTTAACTTCTCACTTAGACTTAATAGCAAAGTATAGAAAAACAAGCTATGCTTCGTGAGGAGCTAATGAACATGACACAATCCTTTAAACTACAAGATTAGGCAATACTTGCTTCCAAGTAAGAAGCCCAAAATATTAAAAACAACTTGGTTACTCAAATTTAATAATAATAATAGTAAACTAAATGTTAAAAAAATGTTTTGGCATATTCTGGACTTTCAACCAGTTCCTGCCGCCATTTTTTTAACTTGGATGGATACCACGACCATTTTTTTTATGTGGATGGTTGCCACTGATTGCTTTCAAAAGAGCGCATAGACAGTTTTTATTTGTATATTCCTGTTGGAGTTATCCATAGAAAATTCAATGCTCTTCATGTTCTTTATTATACCTTTTCATTTAATTTCTTTCATTCTCAGCATCTTCTTAATAAGTGGTAATTGGATTGGCAATATCAACATTATTTTTTAATCTTCTTTTGACTAATATGTTTTTTAAATAGCTTATTTTCAATATTTTCTAGTCTTTTAATTAAGTTATTATCATATCTAATTTCTTTCTGTTCTTAAACACTTCATAATGAAGTGAAAGTTTTTTCAATTTCCATCTTTGATGTACGTTAAGATTTTTATTGCGATTACATTCAAAGTTGTTCTTCCGTTATTACCATTAGCTTATTCTTAAGGATTTCCATTTCATTATTTTGCACGTCAATGTTTGTTGTAAGTTCCCGTATTAATAAGTCTTAATTATATATTGTTTCTTCGTATCTGGATATAATTTTTTACATTTGTTCGATCTTTTGTCGTAGTTCCTCTGAAATATCTGATTTAAATTCCTCAGCTTGCAAAGTTCTCATCATTATTTTACCTTATGAGTCGGAACTTAATTCTTCTTATTGTTTTTCTTTTTATCGAAGTACTTAAGCAGCCTTTTTCCGAGCATTTTTTATTTGATTTTTATTTAGTCTAATGTTCTGCTCCATCTTTTTTTTATTTTTCTGGTTACTCGAATTTAATTCATTCAAGCTGAATTGAGTAAATGTAATTTGAGACATAATGAAGTATAACAACATCTTAGGGAGGTAGAAGCTCTTAACTAAAATCTCAAAGGTGAAAATTTTCATTTATTAAGCAAAATAGATCAGATCGACTAAAAGGTACATTCACTCACAGTCAATTGCCAGTAACAACAGGCTTAGTGTTAATTATTACAAAATGAGAATTATTAAATATCATAGGAACTGAGCTTTCAAAAAAATAAATATGCCAAATCAGTCAAAAGCATTTTTACATAAACAATCACTCCTCAGGCATAGAATGAATAGACATAAATTGAAATTCAATTCAGCAACTAAATTCTCAAGCAACTATAACGACTTTAAATTCAACTACTGGTACAGACTTATTATTTTTAGATCAATCTACCTAGTGCGACTTCGTTGAATTGAAGTATACAAAGTTGTAGAATTTATATGATAAATTAAACAAATAATTTGTCAATTAAGATATATAGAGTGTCTACTAAAGGCTTGTTTCGTGTTAATAAAAATAGTTTTGAGAAAAGGAAACACAAACCTGTTTAAAAATTAATAGCAAAGATGCTTGAACATGAACAGAAAAAGGGAAATTAATAAGCAATTATAGTTAGACAAGAATCATGGAGTTAAAGAATTAGGTTATTTAGACTTAAAATTCTATCAATACTAAGGATGAAGGAACAATAACAGTAGTTACCAATCATTAGCTAGTTACTTCTTAACAAGAACTATAAATCACAAAATAGAATAATGGAAAACTGTAAGAGTAATATAATTAATTAAACGGATTATATGTTTAACTCATGCAGGATTATGAGCATCAAGTAGAATTGAAGCTAAATGTTTATGCATAAATTTCAGAAATATAGAGAAAATAATAAGATGTTAAAACTCAATCTTACTTGAAAGAAATAAAATGAAATGGTTCAATATAAACATTTTTAATTGATTAAATTTAAGAAGATTAACAGATTGAAATTTTAGAAAATTCAAATAATTAGACATCATATGTGATGAATTGGGATAGCCAAACAAAATTTGGAAAGAGAAGTTGAAGAGATGCCAAATTTAATCAAGACACTTTAAACTTAAAATAGTCAAAATTTGGGTTTAATGAAATAAATATCGAAGAGATTTTAAATAAATACGAATTTAAAGACGCTTAACTAATTCAATTTATAAGGTCCAATAAATGATGAAATTAGAATCTTTTCACTTTAGTAGGCAATAGATTTATAACTTTATCTTGCAAACTAAACCATGCTACGTGTGATGGAAATGAAATAGATATAAAAATCGATAATAAATCGAGCGAAAAGTACGATTCATTGACATTATTCATATAATAAGTTACAGGTAATATATCAAAATTGCCCCAAATTGCTTAACATATAAATTCATCAAAATGAGAAGATTCTCTGTATTTATGAACCAGGAATAAAAGGAGGAGTTTTGACTTCATCATAAGAAATTCATCGACTTATAAAAAACGGAAATTATATAGTTAAAACGCTGCTATAAAGTGATTTTAGAATTAACTATATTGTCCTTTAAAAATAACTAAGACTCAAAGGAAGTGTAGAGAACAATGTAGAATAACCATAATAATGCAAACAAGAATTTGGGAATTAAGAAATAAAGATCCTATCGATAAGCAAAGAGAGATAGGCATAATAAAGCTTGGACATATTAACATAAATGGAATTGGAAGCAAGCAATTAAACGTGGAAGAATTTATACAAAATAATGACTTAGACATTTTCTCAATTAATGAAACGTGATAAAAATAAGACTATCCTCCAATACTTATTAATGAATATAGGACCTATTTCAAGAACTCAGGAAAAGGAGGAGGAGTTTGCTTAATTGTTAGAGATTAACTTAATAGCACGGAATAGAATAACATATAACAATTAGCTCAAGAGAGGTTCGTTACAATCAAACTAGATAATATATTCATAACATCTTGTTACATACCAGATAACAGCAAGAGTGAAAATATAAAAGACGAAGCATATGAATATATAAATATATTCCTTAATTATTTTCCTGACAACTCACATATATTATTAGGAGATTTTAACGCTCTACTATAAGGCTTTGGGGATAACCCTATTAACAACTATGACAATACAAATAGATTCTAAGAATTCATTCTCTAAAACGATTTATAAATAATAAACGATGCAAATATGAACGCATGCTTACATAAAGGGAATAAAAATATGTATTGCAACGATTATATTGTCATCAGTAATCACTTGAATATGAATTAATTTAGAAATTTTCAGGTTCATAATTATAGCTTATTTTCAGATCATATTCCATTCACAGTTGAATTTGTATATCATACTCATCTTCAAACTGAAAAAATAAAAGTGAGAAAGCACAAAATAAGTAGACTGTAGGATCCTATTGATAGATTTATCTATTAGAATTAATTCAAAGATTAAGTAGAAGTATTCTTCCTAATTGATAGAGATAACTTAGAAGATTAGTACACTTATATTAGAGACTGTATTTAGAACAATGCAGATTAAGTTTTAGGCTCATTTATCCCAGACCCGAAGTATAATAGACTTCCTAAGGACCTCACATAAAAATATATCGAAGCAAAGAGAGCAAATTAATTGTATAAAGAAACTTTAGCATATATAGGGAGGAATAACTAAGAAATCATTGATCTTCACTAAAGAGCGAACACATTATGAAAAAGCTTTTAGCATCATTTATGAAAATTTAAAAAACAAAAAGCCAAAAACAGATTCCTACTCCTCAATGAAACCACAAAAGATATGTTTTCTTAAGCAAAGAAAATACTTAACCCTAGACAAAGAAATTCGATGAACTTTAATAAGGAATTGAAGGATTAATTTGTAGAAGCATGGGAAAATTAGGTATTTAGCAAGCATTCAAATTTAACTAACCAATAGATTGAACTAAGTAACTAGAAAATAGATGCAATTTATGAAAATAACATAGAAATTCAAAATTAACCCTTTTCTTACTTATAAAATTTCGATCCTTTTACAATAGAAGAGATTACCTAACTTATAAGTCTAATTCCTAATGGTAAAGCAGCAGGGCCAGATGGAATTAAAGGAGAACTGCTAAAATATGCAGGATATTATCTAGCGTTGATGCTTCATTCTTTTATAAATAACATGCTTAGAATTGGAAGGATTCCCGAAGAGCTTAATACTTCTATCATAATCCCCATTTTCAAAAAAGGAAGTAAAGACGATTGAAAAAACTGACGCCCTATTTCCCTTATCAACACTATTTTGAAATTATATGATAAGGCCCTTACGAAGAGACTCTACTCAATAATTTATGAAAGACAGTTAATCCACTCAAACTAAATGGGGTTTATGAAGAACAAATAAACCACCTAATAAATATGAGTGATCCGATAAATCATAGATCTTTATCGAAAACAAGTGAAAGAAAAAACTAAACTGATTGCAACTTTAATTGACGTAGAGAAAATGTTTGATTCTATTGAAAGAAGAATTCTTTTTAAATAACTAAGAAGAGTCAAATTACCACTAGGTCTCATCTTGGCTTTAGAATCATTTTATAATAACTTAACTACTTCCTTTATTATAGACGGAACAAATTCTAAGAAATTGAAATTTAGCAATGGAGTGATGTAAGGAAGTTCACATGGACCTGTGCTTGCATTATTATACTATGACATTGTCGAGAAAAAAATGGATTAATCTCTTCGACTCTCAAAGAATTAACTTAAAAACCTAAAGAGAAAAGCGGCAAAAAAAATTTAGAAAAAACAATAGCAACGAGAGGAGTCAAGTTCGTCATCAGAAGGTAAAGTGATGGTAGGATCTATAGAGATAAGATAACCTAAAAACGAATCTGATCAAAAACTTTAAATTTAACTAGATCAAATGTAAAAATTAATTTCAAAGTATGAAGAAATAGCTTATAACTAAGGAGAAAAAATAAGGGAATTAATGAATAGCATAGAGGATTAAAACAACGAATTATTAATACTCAGAAGACAGCTCATTCAAAGCAATTTGATAACGGAAGAACAACTCTGAACTTAGTCACAATAAAACTTTAAATATGACACGAAAATGGAAATAGAAAAAATACCAATAGAATTAAAAACAGAATTGAATCCAGAAAAAGAAATGATTGCTACAAGTTTCATTAAAAGATTAGAAAATATAGAAAATAAATTATCATAAAAAAGAACGAAATAAAGACAATAATACAAACTTTGTTGATGTTGCAAATCAAATCAACATATTTTAAAAAACTGTTGATAATGAAAGAAAATAAACGAATAAGAGCAGAAAAGAACATGGAGACAACTCAATAAACTATGAATAACTCCAACAGGGATCTACAAATAAAAGCTTTTTGCAAGACCACTTGAACGGTTACAGTGGTAACCTTCCACTTAATAAAAAGGTCGTGGATCACACCCACGTTAAAAAAACTGTCCGCAGGAACTGGTTGCAATTCCAGAGAATGCAAAACTCTACTAACTTTAAGTATATTATTATTATTATTATTATTACTATGGCATTGTCATTAGAAATATAGAAAACAAAGGAGAAATATTAGGATTCAGATGTGCTAATTTTAAGAATAGGTTCACTTGTAGAGGTTGAGCTGACGATTTAATTTTATTATCGAACTCATAAAAAAATATGTAGTCACTTATTAATGAAGCAAACTCCATTTTCAATTAGACATTTCTTAAAATAAATGTCTCCAAATGCGAAACGTTATAGTTTTAAAAAAAGAAAAGCAAAGAAACAAAACTAGACTTAAAAATAGGAGACCAAACAATAATTTAGAAACAGCAAGTCACATATTTAGGGGTGATCCTTCACCAAAAGAAAAATCTAATTAACCATTGCAAATACGTTGCTGCAAACTATCTTTCAGCAATTAAAAAGGCAGTATTTGCATTATCAAGATATAGAAACGTAACACCTTGAAATTTCAAAATGCTTTGTAGACTGTTCACGCTTCCTAAAGCAGAATACGGTGGGGACTTAATACCTTGGACTGTGTAGTATGGAATAAATGGAATCTTGAAAAGAATTGAAAAGAGCATGAGGTTAATAGCCAGAAAAGCCTTTTAATCAGTAGGAAATACGTTTAATGAATCTGCTTTGTAGACCTCAACTGGATGGCATTCAAACACATGATGGCTCTTACGTATTTCAGGTTTTTCTTTAAGATTAGAAATGAAAGCTAAAATCAACGTTTCTCATCTATTGGATATTGTTTGAGAATAATTATAAAGAGGGATATCAATATTATGATTAAGTTTAGAAGCTGGCCTCATTTTATAAAATAGAAATTGATAACAAAGAGCACAATAACAACTTAACTTAATTCCATAGATATGTGTAGGCCTAAATATAAAAGACATATTCTGAATTAGCTCTTTCAAGATTCAGCAGAATGCCTACTGCAAAAATATATACTGAACAATTTTAAAACCCAAGATAATTCCCTCTAATTAAATACACGAAATTAAACAAAAAATATTTGAAAGAAATAATCTTGCATCTATAAGATTAGAAGCCAGTCTTACGCATTTCGAAAGACTTTGAAAGATCGAAATTATATTATTGAAAACACTTTTTGTATATGCGGAGAATATAAAACTCTTCAACAAGCAATGGAATGAATATATTACATTGATATAAGAGAATGATTGATCTTCAAAATTGGTTAATGTGATATTTTGAAACTAATAAATTAAGATTAACTATATATAAACTCCCTTAATAAGAAAAAAAAAGAAATAGTGGATGAATAAATAAAATTATCATTCAAATGTTTATCAAAAGGAGGCGAGAAATTTTATTACAATATAAAGAAAAAGAGCAATACGAGAAATAATAAAAAGAAGCAAATCTAAGAATAGAAAATTTTAATAAAGAGAATAAGAATAAAAAAAACAAGAAAAAAAAGAATAAGACATTCAAAAAAATTAGATGAAAAATAATGTTTAAGATGAAGATGGAACGAAGAGAAAAAGGATATCGAAGATGAAAAGAAAAAGATTGATTAAAGAAAATAAAAAAAATAAAGTAAGCTTAAAAATAATAAAGAACGAAGATACTTAAAAACAAAATAAAAAAATAGAAAATAGGATAAGAAGAGCAAAAAACTTAATATCTAAATTAAATTTAAATCTAACTATTTTTATCTTACTTAAAATTAAATAAAATTTAAATCTAACTATTTTTATCTTACATAAAATTAAATAAAATTTAAATCTAACTATTTTTATCTTACATAAAATTAAATATAATTTAAATATAACTATTTTTATCTTACATAAAATTAAATATAATTTAAATCTAACTATTTTTATCTTACATAAAATTAAATATAATTTGAATCTAACTATTTTTATCTTACATAAAATTAAATAAAATTTGAATCTAACTATTTTTATTTTACATAAAATTAAATATAATTTGAATCTAACTATTTTTATCTTACATAAAATTAAATAAAATTTGAATCTAACTATTTTTATCTTACATAAAATTAAATAAAATTTAAATCTAACTATTTTTATAAAATTAAATAAAATTTAAATCTAACTAATTTTATAAAATTAATTTAAATAATATATCTAACTATTTTATCTTACATAAAATTAAATAAATATTGTATCTAGCTATTTTTATCTTACATAAAATTAAATAAAATTTAAATCTAACTATTTTTATCTTACATAAAATAAAATAAATATTGTATCTAGCTATTTTTATCTTACATAAAATTAATTAAAATTTAAATCTAACTATTTTTAACTTACATAAAATTAAATAAAATTTGAATCTAACTATTTTTAACTTACATAAAATTAAATAAAATTTGAATCTAACTATTTTTATCTTACATAAAATTAAATAAAATTTAAATCTAACTATTTTTATAAAATTAAATATAATTTGAATCTAACTATTTTTATAAAATTAATTAAAATTTAAATCTAACTATTTTTATAAAATTAAATATAATTTGAATCTAACTATTTTTAACTTACATAAAATTAAATTAAATTTAAATCTAACTATTTTTATAAAATTAAATATAATTTGAATCTAACTATTTTTATCTTACATAAAATTAACGAAATATTTTTTCTAACTATTTTTATCTTACATAAAATTAAATAAAATTTAAATCTAACTATTTTTATCTTACATAAAATTAAATAAATAATTTATCTAACTATTTTTATAAAATTAAATAAATAATTTATCTAACTATTTTTATCTTACATAAAATTAAATAAAATTTAAATCTAACTATTTTTATAAAATTAAATAAAATTTGAATCTAACTATTTATATCTTAAATAAAATTAAATTAAATTTAAATCTAACTATTTTTATCTTACATAAAATTAAATAAAATTTAAATCTAACTATTTTTATAAAATTAAATATAATTTGAATCTAACTATTTTTATCTTACATAAAATTAACGAAATATTTTTTCTAACTATTTTTAACTTACATAAAATTAAATTAAATTTAAATCTAACTATTTTTAACTTACATAAAATTAAATTAAATTTGAATCTAACTATTTTTATCTTACATAAAATTAAATATAATTTGAATCTAACTATTTTTATCTTACATAAAATTAAATTAAATTTAAATCTAACTATTTTTAACTTACATAAAATTAAATATAATTTGAATCTAACTATTTTTATCTTACATAAAATTAAATAAAATTTAAATCTAACTATTTTTATAAAATTAAATATAATTTGAATCTAACTATTTTTATCTTACATAAAATTAACGAAATATTTTTTCTAACTATTTTTAACTTACATAAAATTAAATTAAATTTAAATCTAACTATTTTTAACTTACATAAAATTAAATATAATTTGAATCTAACTATTTTTATCTTACATAAAATTAAATTAAATTTAAATCTAACTATTTTTATCTTACATAAATTTAAATAAAATTTAAATCTAACTATTTTTATAAAATTAAATTAAATTTAAATCTAACTATTTTTATCTTACATAAAATTAAATTAAATTTAAATCTAACTATTTTTATCTTACATAAAATTAAATTAAATTTAAATCTAACTATTTTTATCTTACATAAAATTAAATTAAATTTAAATCTAACTATTTTTATCTTACATAAAATTAAATAAAATTTAAATCTAACTATTTTTATCTTACATAAAATTAAATTAAATTTAAATCTAACTATTTTTATCTTACATAAAATTAAATAAAATTTAAATCTAACTATTTTTATATTACATAAAATTAAATATAATTTGAATCTAACTATTTTTATCTTACATAAAATTAAATTAAATTTAAATCTAACTATTTTTATATTACATAAAATTAAATAAAATTTAAATCTAACTATTTTTATAAAATTAAATATAATTTAAATCTAACTATTTTTATCTTACATAAAATTAAATTAAATTTAAATCTAACTATTTTTATATTACATAAAATTTAATAAAATTTAAATCTAACTATTTTTATAAAATTAAATTAAATTTAAATCTAACTATTTTTATCTTACATAAAATTAAATAAAATTTAAATCTAACTATTTTTATAAAATTAAATAAAATTTAAATCTAACTATTTTTATAAAATTAAATAAAATTTAAATCTAACTATTTTTATAAAATTAAATATAATTTGAATCTAACTATTTTTATAAAATTAAATATAATTTAAATCTAACTATTTTTATAAAATTAAATATAATTTGAATCTAACTATTTTTATCTTACATAAAATTAAATTAAATTAAATTTAAATCTAACAATTTTTATCTTACATAAATTTAAATAAAATTTAAATCTAACTATTTTTATAAAATTAAATATAATTTGAATCTAACTATTTTTATCTTACATAAAATTAAATTAAATTTAAATCTAACTATTTTTATATTACATAAAATTAAATAAAATTTAAATCTAACTATTTTTATAAAATTAAATTAAATTTAAATCTAACTATTTTTATCTTACATAAAATTAAATAAAATTTAAATCTAACTATTTTTATAAAATTAAATATAATTTGAATCTAACTATTTTTATAAAATTAAATATAATTTGAATCTAACTTCTTTTATCTTACATAAAATTAAATAAATAATTTATCTAACTATTTTTATAAAATTAAATTAATATTTTATCTAACTATTTTTATCTTACATAAAATTAAATTAAATTTAAATCTAACTATTTTTATCTTACATAAAATTAAATAAAATTTGAATCTAACTATTTTTATCTTACATAAAATTAAATATAATTTGAATCTAACTATTTTTATAAAATTAAATTAAATTTAGATCTAACTATTTTTATCTTACATAAAATTAAATTAAATTTAAATCTAACTATTTTTATATTACATAAAATTTAATAAAATTTAAATCTAACTATTTTTATAAAATTAAATTAAATTTAAATCTAACTATTTTTATAAAATTAAATTAAATTTAAATCTAACTATTTTTATCTTACATAAAATTAAATAAAATTTAAATCTAACTATTTTTATCTTACATAAAATTAAATAAAATTTAAATCTAACTATTTTTATTAAATTAAATAAAATTTAAATCTAACTATTTTTATAAAATTAAATATAATTTGAATCTAACTATTTTTATCTTACATAAAATTAAATAAATAATTTATCTAATTATTTTTATAAAATTAAATAAATATTTTATCTAACTATTTTTATCTTACATAAAATTAACGAAATATTTTATCTAACTATTTTTAACTTACATAAAATGAAAATAAAATTTAGATCTAACTATTTTTATCTTACATAAAATTAAATAAAATTTAAATCTAACTATTTTTATCTTACATAAAATTAAATAAATAATTTATCTAATTATTTTTATAAAATTAAATAAATATTTTATCTAACTATTTTTATCTTACATAAAATTAACGAAATATTTTATCTAACTATTTTTAACTTACATAAAATTAAATAAAATTTAAATCTAACTATTTTTATAAAATTAAATAAAATTTAAATCTAACTATTTTTATAAAATTAATTAAAATTTAAATCTAACTATTTTTAAAAATTAAATATAGATTGAATCTAACTATTTTTAACTTACATAAAATTAAATTAAATTTAAATCTAACTATTTTTATCTTACATAAAATTAAATAAAATTTAAATCTAACTATTTTTATAAAATTAAATATAATTTGAATCTAACTATTTTTATCTTACATAAAATTAAATTAAATTAAATTTAAATCTAACTATTTTTATATTACATAAAATTAAATAAAATTTAAATCTAACTATTTTTATAAAATTAAATTAAATTTAAATCTAACTATTTTTATCTTACATAAAATTAAATAAAATTTAAATCTAACTATTTTTATAAAATTAAATATAATTTGAATCTAACTATTTTTATCTCACATAAAATTAAATTAAATTTAAATCTAACTATTTTTATATTACATAAAATTAAATAAAATTTAAATCTAACTATTTTTATAAAATTAAATATAATTTGAATCTAACTATTTTTATCTTACATAAAATTAAATTAAATTTAAATCTAACTATTTTTATAAAATTAAATAAAATTTAAATCTAACTATTTTTATAAAATTAAATATAATTTGAATCTAACTATTTTTATCTTACATAAAATTAAATAAATAATTTATCTAACTATTTTTATAAAATTAAATTAATATTTTATCTAACTATTTTTATAAAATTAAATATAATTTGAATCTAACTATTTTTATCTTACATAAAATTAAATAAAATTTAAATCTAACTATTTTTATAAAATTAAATAAAATTTAAATCTAACTATTTTTATAAAATTAAATATAATTTGAATCTAACTATTTTTATCTTACATAAAATTAAATTAAATTTAAATCAAACTATTTTTATATTACATAAAATTAAATATAATTTAAATCTAACTATTTTTATAAAATTAAATAAAATTTAAATCTAACTATTTTTATAAAATTAAATAAAATTTAAATCTAACTATTTTTATAAAATTAAATATAATTTGAATCTAACTATTTTTAACTTACATAAAATTAAATTAAATTTAAATCTAACTATTTTTATCTTACATAAAATTAAATAAAATTTAAATCTAACTATTTTTATAAAATTAAATATAATTTGAATCTAACTATTTTTATCTTACATAAAATTAAATTAAATTTAAATCTAACTATTTTTATATTACATAAAATTAAATAAAATTTAAATCTAACTATTTTTATCAAATTAAATAAAATTTAAATCTAACTATTTTTATAAAATTAAATAAAATTTAAATCTAACGATTTTTATAAAATTAAATAAAATTTAAATCTAACTATTTTTATCTCACATAAAATTAAATTAAATTTAAATCTAACTATTTTTATCTTACATAAATTTAAATAAAATTTAAATCTAACTATTTTTATAAAATTATATATAATTTGAATCTAACTATTTTTATCTTACATAAAATTAAATTAAATTTAAATCTAACTATTTTTATAAAATTAAATAAAATTTAAATCTAACTATTTTTATAAAATTAAATATAATTTGAATCTAACTATTTTTATCTTACATAAAATTAAATAAATAATTTATCTAACTATTTTTATAAAATTAAATTAATATTTTATCTAACTATTTTTATAAAATTAAATATAATTTGAATCTAACTATTTTTATCTTACATAAAATTAAATAAAATTTAAATCTAACTATTTTTATAAAATTAAATAAAATTTAAATCTAACTATTTTTATAAAATTAAATATAATTTGAATCTAACTATTTTTATCTTACATAAAATTAAATTAAATTTAAATCAAACTATTTTTATATTACATAAAATTAAATAAAATTTAAATCTAACTATTTTTATAAAATTAAATAAAATTTAAATCTAACTATTTTTATAAAATTAAATAAAATTTAAATCTAACTATTTTTATATTACATAAAATTAAATAAAATTTAAATCTAACTATTTTTATAAAATTAAATATAATTTGAATCTAACTATTTTTAACTTACATAAAATTAAATTAAATTTAAATCTAACTATTTTTATCTTACATAAAATTAAATTAAATTTAAATCTAACTATTTTTATCTTACATAAAATTAAATAAATAATTTATCTAACTATTTTTATAAAATTAAATATAATTGAATCTAACTATTTTTATCTTACATAAAATTAAATATAATTTGAATCTTACTATTTTTATATTACATAAAATTAAATAAAATTTGAATCTAACTATTTTTATCTTACATAAAATTAAATAAAATTTAAATCTAACTATTTTTATAAAATTAAATAAAATTTAAATCTAACTATTTTTATCTTACATAAAATTAAATTAAATTTAAATCAAACTATTTTTATCTTACATAAAATTAAATTAAATTTAAATCTAACTATTTTTATCTTACATAAAATTAAATATAATTTGAATCTAACTATTTTTATCTTACATAAAATTAAATAAAATTTAAATCTAACTATTTTTATAAAATTAAATAAAATTTAAATCTAACTATTTTTATAAAATTAAATAAAATTTAAATCTAACTATTTTTATAAAATTAAATAAAATTTAAATCTAACTATTTTTATAAAATTAAATAAAATTTAAATCTAACTATTTTTATAAAATTAAATATAATTTGAATCTAACTATTTTTATCTTACATAAAATTAAATTAAATTAAATTTAAATCTAACTATTTTTATCTTACATAAATTTAAATAAAATTTAAATCTAACTATTTTTATAAAATTAAATATAATTTGAATCTAACTATTTTTATCTTACATAAAATTAAATTAAATTTAAATCTAACTATTTTTATCTTACATAAAATTAAATATAATTTGAATCTAACTATTTTTATATTACATAAAATTAATTAAATATTATAGCTAACTATTTTTATAAAATTAAATAAAATTTAAATATAACTATTTTTATATTACATAAAATTAAATATAATTTGAATCTAACTATTTTTATCTTACATAAAATTAAATATAATTTAAATCTAACTATTTTATCTTACATAAAATTAAATAAAATTTGAATCTAACTATTTTTATCTTACATAAAATTAAATAAAATTTAAATCTAACTATTTTTATAAAATTAAATAAAATTTAAATCTAACTATTTTTATCTTACATAAAATTAAATTAAATTTAAATCTAACTATTTTTATCTTACATAAAATTAAATAAAATTTAAATCTAACTATTTTTATATTACATAAAATTAATTAAATATTATAGCTAACTATTTTTATAAAATTAAATAAAATTTAAATCTAACTATTTTTATAAAATTAAATATAATTTGAATCTAACTATTTTTATCTTACATAAAATTAAATTAAATTTAAATATAACTATTTTTATCTTACATAAAATTAAATTAAATTTAAATCTAACTATTTTTATCTTACATAAAATTAAATAAAATTTAAATCTAACTATTTTTATCTAACATAAAATTAAATAAATAATTTATCTAACTATTTTTATAAAATTAAATAAATATTTTATCTAACTATTTTTAACTTACATAAAATTAAATAAAATTTGAATCTAACTATTTTTATCTTACATAAAATTAAATAAAATTTAAATCTAACTATTTTTATAAAATTAAATATAATTTGAATCTAACTATTTTATCTTACATAAAATTAAATAAAATTTAAATCTAACTATTTTTATCTTACATAAAATTAAATAAATAATTTATCTAACTATTTTTAAAAAATTAAATAAATATTTTATCTAACTATTTTTAACTTACATAAAATTAAATAAAATTTAAATCTAACTATTTTTATCTTACATAAAATTAAATAAAATTTAAATCTAACTATTTTTATAAAATTAAATATAATTTGAATCTAACTATTTTTATCTTACATAAAATTAAATTAAATTTAAATCTAACTATTTTTATCTTACATAAAATTAAATAAAATTTAAATCAAACTATTTTTATAAAATTAAATATAATTTGAATCTAACTATTTTTATCTTACATAAAATTAAATAAAATTTAAGACTAACTATTTTTATCTTACATAAATTTAAATAAAATTTAAATCAAACTATTTTTATAAAATTAAATATAATTTGAATCTAACTATTTTTATCTTACATAAAATTAAATAAAATTTAAATCTAACTATTTTTATCTTACATAAATTTAAATAAAATTTAAATCTAACTATTTTTATAAAATTAAATATAATTTGAATCTAACTATTTTTATCTTACATAAAATTAAATTAAATATAAATCTAACTATTTTTATCTTACATAAAATTAAATAAAATTTAAATATAACTATTTTTATATTACATAAAATTAAATATAATTTGAATCTAACTATTTTTATCTTACATAAAATTAAATATAATTTGAATCTAACTATTTTTAACTTACATAAATTTAAATAAAATTTAAATCTAACTATTTTTATAAAATTAAATATAATTTGAATCTAACAATTTTTATCTTACATAAAATTAAATTAAATTTAAATCTAACTATTTTTATCTTACATAAAATTAAATAAATATTATAGCTAACTATTTTTATAAAATTAAATAAATATTTTATCTAACTATTTTTAACTTACATAAAATTAAATATAATTTGAATCTAACTATTTTTATCTTACATAAAATTAAATTAAATTTAAATCTAACTATTTTTATCTTACATAAAATTAAATAAATAATTTATCTAACTATTTTTATAAAATTAAATAAATATTTTATCTAACTATTTTTATCTTACATAAAATTAAATAAAATTTAAATCTAACTATTTTTATCTTACATAAAATTAAATAAAATTTAAATCTAACTATTTTTATAAAATTAAATAAATATTGTATCTAGCTATTTTTATCTTACATAAAATTAAATATATAATTTATCTAATTATTTTTATAAAATTAAATAAATATTTTATCTAACTATTTTTAACTTACATAAAATTAAATATAATTTGAATCTAACTATTTTTATCTTACATAAAATAAAATTAAATTTAAATCTAACTATTTTTATCTTACATAAAATTAAATAAATATTTTATCTAACTATTTTTAACTTACATAAAATTAAATATAATTTAAATCTAACTATTTTTAACTTACATAAAATTAAATAAAATTTAAATCTAACTATTTTTATAAAATTAAATATAATTTGAATCTAACTATTTTTATCTTACATAAAATTAAATAAAATTTAAATCTAACTATTTTTATAAAATTAAATATAATTTGAATCTAACTATTTTTATCTTACATAAAATTAAATTAAATTTAAATCTAACTATTTTTATCTTACATAAAATAAAATAAATATTGTATCTAGCTATTTTATCTTATCTAAGATCAAATAAATATTAAATCTAACTTTTTTTATCTTACATAAAATTAAATAAAATTTAAATCTAACGATTTTTATAAAATTAAATAAATATTTTATCTAACTATTTTTATCTTATCTAAAATTAAATAAAATTTAAATCTAACTATTTTTATCAAATTAAATAAAATTTAAATCTAACTATTTTTATAAAATTAAATAAAATTTAAATCTAACGATTTTTATAAAATTAAATAAATTTAAATCAACTATTTTTATCTTACATAAAATTATTTAAAGGTGTTTGATTTGATTTTTTTATTTTATTTCTTTTGCTTTTTCATTAATCTAAATAGTTCTTTTTATTAATAAATATATATTTTTAAATCGAAAGTTTTCATTTTTTGTAATTTATTTTAGATTTTCGAAGAATCTTTTTTTTTTCTTATATCTTTATATTTTGTCATTATTTATATTTAATAATATTTTATTTCTTTACAGTTTTAATTATTTAGCTACGTTGCATTTTATAAAATTTTTTATTTATTTTTTATTCAAAACTTTACAAAGGATTAAAGTGTTCGATTACTTATATTTCAATTTGACTTAAAATCTTTTGCTAAAATTTTTTTTTTTTAGTTTTGTCTTTAGCAGTATTCCTATTCCTAATACTTCTAACTTTCTTTTTTATAACCTAAGTGTCAAAAGCATTTAATTTGTTTGTCTGACTGCTTTTATTAAGAAGTCAATTGTTTGTCTTATTTATAGTGATTCAAGTTATGTAAAATTATGATATAATGAAAATGATACAAAGATAATTGAATACAAATATAGTTCTAAAACTTGATTTGACTTTCCTATTGACTTATTTATAATTCAATATATTCTTTTGAATTTAAAAATACAACGTAAAAGCTTAAAGAAATATACTTGATTGTATAATTATACTAATGTTCTGCATTTAAGCAAAACAGTTTTTCAAGAATAACTTAATTAAAGATACTTACTTTTATTTTGATGCTATAAAAAATTTATTTTTTTAGTTTTTTATAAAGTATGCTTACAATCTTTATTTAAACTTTAGCAGAAACTATTATTTTATATAATTAAAATAATTAAGGAATATATTATTTTTTAATTCAGAAAATGCTTAAGCTTCATAATACAAGGCTTAAAGTTAACTTTATTAGTAGTTTAAATTTGTTAATTATTCCGTTAGCTTAAACTTAAATATATCTAAAAAGCAATAAGAGAATTTTAACTCTATAGAAAATAATAGAGCTATATTAATCTATTTATTAAGATAAGGTTAAAATAATAAGAGATACTTTAAAAGATAACAACTAAAAGTTATTTTGCTAATTTTCTTATATTTTATCTAAGTAAAAATAAAAAATTTAGTTAATTATCCTAAAATAATTTTTACTAAATGCCTCTTATGAAATATATCTTAGCTTTACAATTATTTCAATTTTAATTGATCAATAAATAAAAATAGAATGCTTGGCAAACCATAATTGAAATTAGTTGAATAAAAGTATTTTAATTAATTAAAATTTAACATTCTAGATATTAAAGAATAATTTGAAACTTCATTAATTTTAGTAAATAAAAAAATAAATTTTAGAGGTAAAATTTAAAATTTCTTCTATAAAGATAAATATAAAAAATCAAGTTTAATATGCTTTAATTTTAAAATGTATGAATTTTAGAATGAATCTAGTGTTTTAAGTAGCATTATTGTAAGAAAATGCAATCAGTTCACGTTTTTATATTCTCTTACTTAAATTTTATAATTTACTTTAATTATTCAATAAATTCCTTAATTATTTATTTAATGAAAAAAATTTATTATAATTTGAATACTTAGTTTAAAAATTAATAAAAGAATCTTTATTTTTTGAAACTCTAAATTATTTTTTAAAGTTTTTAACTTATTTCGTAAAAAATTTAAAATACATTTGTATTTATATATTTGAACAAATTTAATTATTAAAAATTAAAAAATTGTTTATAATGCATAACTATAATGTATTTTAAATAGATAGAATAGCCATTTAAATTTAAAATAATATACTCTTAAAGAGAAATAGTTAGAATGCTATATAGATAATAATTTTATATTTAATTATCTAGCAATTTTAGAAATAATAGCATTATTTAATTATTAAACTTATTTTTCTTCATTTATTTAATACTACTATTATAACTAAAAATATTCTTTCCAAAGAGTTTCTATAGAAAATCCATAATCTAAGTATTTAAGTTAAGTTAGTTTAATCATAAAGTTTCATTTTATGTTCTTAATAAATAATAGAGGTTTTGCTTATATGATGATACTATTTTATGTAAGTTATTACTTATGCTTGGTAGCTTATTTAATTATTATCATTTTAATGCTCTATTTTTTATTAAAAGTGACAGCGGTGGGATTTTAACCCACGCCCCAAAAGATTAGTGCCTAAGAGCACTCGGTCACACTGTCTGTTATTAATAGGATATTAATTTCTTTAAATATTCTAACTTTGAAACTAATTAATTATATACAAGGTTACTTATATTTTGTTATTATTATAATAAGCATTCATTCCTTATCTTAAAAACTTAAACCTTTATGCTTATCAAGTTAGTAAATAAATAGTTTAATTAAATAAAATTTTTAATTGATAGCACTTATATCTAAAAGCTATTTTACTCTAAAAAGTTTGAATATCCTTATATTTTTATTCTTCTTTGAAATTAAATGAATAACCTTAATTAGCTTTTTAAATGCTAATATAATAATATTGCTAATTTAATAATTATTAAGTTTCTTATTCTATTAGAATATATATCATTAAGCTACTAAACATTTCTGAAATAGATATTATAATAGTTAAATTATTATATAGAAACTACTTCAACTGCTTACTTTTTACGATTCTTAAGAACTAAATTTCAAATTTATTTAATCTTATTAAAGTATTTTATTTATTAATTAAAAATCACTTTAATTTAGAAAGAAAGCCTGTTTATCTAATTTAAGCAGATACTTCCCTAAAATGAAGTTCTAAATATAAGTGTATTAAAATAATTAATATAATTAAATTTGTTTAATGTTTAAGTTATATATCTAGAAATCTAAAGCTTAAGCTTATTAAATTAATTACTAACTTATTAATAATTATTTAGAGCTTAGTTTATTTTAATATCGCACTATTTCTTTAAAATTATAAAATAAATAGACTCTTAAACTATTAATTTCCTTTTAATTTCCTTTTACTTTTAGTTTTTTCAGTTTGATAGATTAAGTTTTTTGATAGTAGAATAAATATAATAAAAGCTTAGAAAGAATTAAAATATTAGATATAATATAATATTAAGCTATTAATTATTTAGTTATAGCTTTATTATTATATTTTATTTAAAATAAGCAATTATGCAATTATTATATCTACTAATAAACATCTAACTAACTTTTAAAATTACATTTAACTATTATTTCAGCTAAAACTTTAATAGATTTATAAAAAGCAAGATTATTTAACTTTTTACTAGAATTAATTATTTTAAAACCTTATAACTATATTATATTCTAATTGTAATAAAAAGTTAATATGATATTTAATAACTTTAAATCTAATTAAATGTTAGTTTAATAAAGGATAGATAATTTAAATTATATAATCTTAGTTGTATTGTAAATAAAAAATAATAATTATGTATTTCTATTCGCTAACTTTATGAGATAAATATCTCTTTCATTTACAAATTATTAGACAATGCTTGCTAGTTATATTTAAGATTTTATTAATATAAATTTTATCTATAATTAAAGATATTTCTTAGTTTTATCTAATTTTAGTTTCAAAGTCTATCAAAGTTATCAATGTACCTTATATTGATAATTCTATTGATTAAGGTTTAGAAATAAATTTATTTAATTAAGCATATCATTTATAAGTTCTATTTTTTGTAAAAGAGTTATAAATAGATAAAGTGCTTTATCTATCGTATTACAAAATGTTTATATTAAAAAAGATATAACTACCAAATCATTATATCTATACCAGATGTTTATTATAAATTGTTTTTATTTAAAAAATAAAGATTATTTTTACATTTTAAGCTATAGAAAATAGATTAATGAATTTTATAGCTTCTTTTTATTAAGAAAAAGTGATTTTTATTCTTAAAGTAAAAATGCGATTATGAAAGATTTAACTTCAATGTATCTGAAATTTTCCATTAATTTTATTTAAAATTTTAACTTTAATCTTTTCAATGAAAACTCAGATACCTTACATTAATTTTAAAATAGAGGAAATACTTTTATTTAATAATCTTTATAAATTATTCATAAAATATCTATTATAAGATTCATTAATATTTATTTCAACTAATTTGATCATGTTTTATCTTTTATTTAAGTTAAATCTAAATTATAAAATTATAAATTAAATTATTTTAAATATGATTTAATTAAATATTCTGGTTATTGGTATATCATTACTAATATTTTAAATAATTAAAATATTAGTAAAAATTAAGTCTAATTATATATGTGTTTCATGTAAATAAATTTATAATTCATTTCTTTAATCTATTAGTTAGTATTACCTAATAATTTATCATCTAAAATCTTTATAAACCTATTTATTTGTACCATCTATTAAAGGCTTATTTCTTCTTCTAATATATTATGATTCTCATTAAAATTAAAGTTAAAATAAATATATTGCGAACATAACTATTATATGATTAATAAATCTTTTTTTTGTCATTTTTTAAATAAATTATTTAACTTTTAGATATAATTTAAAGAAAACTAGACGTTCTTAAAATTAAAGTGAATAAAGTGATGAGAATAAAAAATTATAAGATTAAATAGTAATTTAAAAATGTATATTTGTACTAAGAATTTGGGGATGCTTAGAATTAAATATAATTTAGTAAAAGACCTAATGAAGTAGACACTAATATATAATGATTCATAACTCTAGCTTTAGTTGATTGATTATTTTATATTTTATAATAATTTCTTAATCTTATTAGTTAATTTAGAATAAATCTTAAAGCTTGTTTATTCCTATTGCTATAATTTATTAATTTAAATCTTTTAAGTTATTATTTTGCCTTATAAATTCTAATATAATGCATAGTTAAATATGCTTTTTGTCTATTTAAGGCTAAAAGGATAAAATATAAGAGTCATTAGATTCTAGAATTAAGTTCAGCTATTTTCTAATTTTTATCTAAATAGGATGATCCTAATTGTATTATAGCTTGATATTTTTAATTTCCCTCTTTTAAACTTAAAATTCTTAAATAAATGTAAAGAGTAGATTTTCTTAATGAGATACATGCTTAAAGAAATGAATTACATTCTAAATAAAAATGAAGCAATTAAGTAAATAAATTCTAAATAGGTAGTAGTTTCTAAAGGTTAGATAATATTAGATAACTCTATGAGTTATAGGTAACTATAGTAGCATTGTATATAATAACTAATAATATCTAAATAGTTTAGATATCTGCTTTATATAATGATAGAATTAGCTTTAGAAGTAGATTAGAGTAATTAATAGTAAATTAGATAAATGTTATAATATAACTCTAAGAATTTAATATAAATGCAAGTATATTCAATAAACTATTTCATTATTCTCTTTATTAGAATCTTTAAAACTTAACTTATAACTATTTACTATCTTATAAGCACAAGCTCTTAGATTCTAATATCAATGTAAGTACTAATTTTAGAAATTAGCTAGACACTATTAAATTAGTAGTTATAATATTAAATTAATATTAAGCTTTATTTTTATTATCTATTTCCAAAGCTAGTTATATTATTAATATTATACTATTTATTACTTAAATCTAATTATATTCAACAATAAATTAAATACTACTATCTTTCTGAGGAATTAAAGATAGTAACTAAAGAAGCTTAGTTAATTATACCAAAATACCATGCTAGCAATATTAAAACAAATCCTACTTACCTTTGCATAATTTCCTTAATTAAAATATAAAGATATTGTACTAAGAATAATTAAGGCTAATACTTTTATACTATTAGTTTAATCATAGGAGATATAGCTTATTAAAATGAAGGCTACTAGCATAATTATTATTAAGTTAAGGTTATTTTTACTTTAATATATAAATTAAATATATCAAATGAATAATTACTTTATAAATGAACCATATAGTACAAATACTTAAGATATATAAACATTTAGCGAATCTTTAAATTTAAATTATATTCCTTAAGCAATATTTAATTATTAACTTGGGTTTTTTATTTAAATTTGTACTTAAAAGATAGGATTTAATTAAAACAAATTAAGTTCATTGCCTAACTTCTACCTAAAAGAAAATTGAACATGTTAAAGGATCTTTAACTGAAGCATATGTAATTATCGTCACATTTCTGTCTAAATGAATATAATGTCTGAAAAATCCTTCCGTACCTACTTTTATCAAGTCTGCTTCTGGGTAACCTATGAACTTATTATTTGAAGAATTTTTATCGAAAGGTTTATACCAACTCTAAGAGTAAACTGAAACTTAATCTGCACAGAAACTTATTTCTTAAACTAAGTACTAATTCGCTTTTCCTGTAGAAAGTTAAGCTCCTAAAAATGTAGCTTGTTCGATAAATCCGTTATCAGTTCTTAATCCAGTAGAACTGAAACTTTAGGACCTCATCCTGAACCATAACTATCAAAAATAGATCCTGAAAAAGCACCAGTCATAACTGATTTTTTGGTGATATATCCTGCATCATATGAGCCTCCATCAATCGAAAACGCTGCATGTGGTCTATCATTGCTGTCTAAAGTCAATGTAAAACCTCTACAATCATCTGGGCTTGAATATAAGTTTTTTACAGTTCATTTTCTTAACTATCTATTTTCCTAATTCAGCAATCTTAATTATTAGAACTAATTTATGAAAATCCTACTTCGTAAACATTTTCATTTGTATCTCTCATAGATTTGATACTAAGTCTTTCTTGAATATAGCTTTGCTTTTGCTTAAAGAACTTATCTATTCTGTGATTTTGAGAAAAGCCTATAATAGCCAATATCAATAAGAAGGAAATTTTAATTTATACATGTTAAGTACCAAAGTGAATTTATATGGTTTGGAGTAATTTTAAATAACTACGTAAGCTATTAAAAGAGTTACTTTAAATAATAAAAGAATAATTGAAATTATTTGAAAATTTACTCTAGTATTAAATTAAAATATTAAATTGCTTGATAGATAATTAAATTGTAATATTAAGGATCTTTTTTTATTTTAATATCGAAACGTTAATTTAGTAGCGAAGCATATATCAGTGCATAATAAAGAAATAAAATAAAATAAATATTACTAAGTATTTTCGTAATATCGAAAAGAAACTTTAAAGTAATAAATTAAGTTAATAAAATAAAGATTTTGCTTTATTTATTATTTGTTGCCAAATAACTCTAATAAATTTTAGAGTATGAATATGGCCTAATTTTATATTTTTATCTTGATTATAAACATTTTCTGTATATTTTCACTATTTAATCCTCTTTTCTTAATTTCTTTTCTTTCCATTCTTAAAAAAGATCTTGAAATTTAAATTTTAGTTGTTAAATTATTATTCATTTTTACTATTAATAACATCACTCTCACAGGAATATAAACCTTTAAAAAATTTAATCAAAGTTTTATCTAAATAGTATTAATAAATTTAGATAAATAAATTTCTTATCTATAACTAAAAATTATTATTATACTTTTAAAATTTAAAAATAAAATAAATTATTAAGCCAATCACAAACCTTCCATAATAAATAATTATCACATTTAAAAGTAGCTAAAATATAAAAAAAATAAAATAAGGAATAAATATAACTTTATGAATTTAATTAATTTAAGCTACTATTTGTAAGCTTAATATTTATTTATCAATCTGATTATTTATAATTTCTATAATTTTAGTTATCACGATTTATTTAAGTCTATGTAGATTTAATTATTTTCTTATGAAAACTAGTATTAAAACAGATAGTAAATATCGTCTGCTTTATATTATCATTATAATCTTCATACACTTTGTTTCGTAGCTTAAATAAGGTATATAAACAAAATATATGATTGATAATGTTAGTTGTAAATAAAACATGCAAGTTAAATTAGATAATTAAGAAAACCAAATAAAATGAATTTCATTTTTATATTTTCTTCCAATATATCTTAAAATAAGCTTAATAATAAATTATTCTAAATTTCTATGCTAAAGTTTAGGATTTATTAATTAAAAAAAAATCTATATAAAATGAGAAATTTATTTTAATAGATTAAAATAGTATTCTGATATAGAATAAATGTAGAAATTTATAATTCCGATTTAATTGAAAAAATCTAATTTAATTATAAAATAACTATGCTCAGTTTTTTTGAAAAAGTAATTAAGCAATACAATTAAGAAAATTACTTAAAGATAAAATATAAAGCATACTTAGTTAAATTTTATAAACTACCAAAAAGATATTTAGAATGCTTATAAAGCTAATAAATATTATTATTTATTTTTTTAATTAGTTATTATATGGCTTTATTAGTCTTATATGTTTTTCTTATTTTAGTTAAAACTTTTATTTTAATTCAGTTAAATTAAAATCTTTTTTGTTTATTTTTTTATCTTTTTTTAATCTTATTAAATTATTTTTCTAATTTTAGAATATCTATATTTTATTATAGTTTTACACTTTTTTATTATTTTTAATATTTTTTTAAGTAAATTTTTATTTATAATTTTCATTTTTATTTTATTAGCATAATTTTTTATCTATTGTTTTATTTTTTCTTTTAATATTAATTAATTTTTTTTAAATTATTTGATTTTGAGTTTACTTCTTAGGATGGTTTAATTTTATTATTATAATAAATTTTTTATTTTCAAATTGTATCTTAGTTTATTTCTCTAAGTTTTTAAATAAATTATAACTTATAAATTTAACTATTATTTGAATTTTTAAACAAATAAATTTAACTATCTAATTTTTGTTAATTTATTTCATTATTGTTTAGTATTCAATAATTTCCAGGTATTAAATAAAATTTTTTATATAATAGAAAAAAAAATTGTAATTTAGGTTTAAGTATACAAGTTTTTTGCAGATGAATAAAGATTTTTTATTCTAATTTTTTTTAAATAATTTACTTTATATAATAATAAAAAAATTTATTTTTGATTTTTAAGCTTGAAATAATATGATTTTTTTTTAATAATTAAATTTTATATTACATACATTTCTTATATATTTTCATTCTTTTAAAATAATAAAAAATTAATTTGATTTTAATTAATATATGTTCTGTTTTTATATTTAAAAAAAATAAATTTTTTTAATTATGATTTAAACTATATTTTTATTATTATAATTTTTTTTAATTTTATCATTAGTAGTTTTTGTTTTTAATAATTTTTTTAATATTAAAGCAAATTATTTTTAATTGTATTTATTTAAAAATAAGTTATAAATTTTTAATTAAAATTTATAACTTATTTTAAAATAATATATTTTTTAAAAATTGTATTAAAAATTTTTTTTAGTTTTATTAAAAAATAGATTTTGATATTTAATTTTATTATTTATGTAAAATTTTATTGTTCGCGTTTAATATTTTTATCTAATAGTTATCAATATCTTTAATTTTCCCTAGCATCTTTTTTTAATTAAAATTAATTATTAATTTTGATAAATTCTTATTTTTAATTCATATTTTATTTTTATCAATTTTATTTTCATTGTAATATATGGTATTTATTGAGAAACTTTTTTTAAAGTTAATTATAAGTAATGGATTTAACCGTCTGTTAAAAATGTAAAAAAGTTTTCGACTAAAATCAAAGATAGCCAAAAGAATTATAATGTGGATGTATTCGTTGCACAAAATGTCTTTAAAAGTTACAAGAAGCTGATACAATTAATTGTCAGATTCACAACAAAAAAGTAAATATTTAAGAAAAAAATCTTAAGAATTTTGACATAAAAGAATATTTCAAATAATAGCTAAACAAGTTTGAACATTAAGCCAATCTAATCCAATTGATTAAAGACTTATCGGGACAAGCCAACGTGTAAAAAGCAAATATCTTAAATATCAAGAAAACATGTGTGGATTTCCAAAAGATCTTCAATGAAATAGTCAAATAAGTTACGTGAATACTATGTTAGAGTGAAATTGACAAGCGTTAGAAGATTGTAAACGAAATAGAGGAAGTCTTAAGAAAGATAAATGCTCTAAGTGAGAAATACCAGCAAATAAAAACTTTAAAAATGGTAACCAGTTAGGAATACAATCGTAATTTAAACGCATTGAATGAGGTAGTAAAAGAATTCGAAGGATAGTAAAATGATATGCAAAGAGTAAGATCTTTAAGTTACTAAGACGCCAGCCAAAACTACAAATCAATAACAGAAATTTCATTCAAGGTTTTTCAGGAGATCATGAGTATGAATCCTGAACAAAGAGCAAGTTTGCAAGATTTCACAGTTCTAATAAGAAAGTTCTTAGATCAATAAAACCAACATCAGTAAAACCAGGCAAAAGAAGTGAAGCAGCCTTAAGAAGAAGTAAAAAAATAAATATAAGGAAAGCAAGTTACAAAATCAATTAAACCTAAAGTTCCAGAATAAGCATAGCCAGTTTAAATACCAAAATAGCCACTTCAGGAGTTCAAAATTGAAAGTATTCAAAACCTTTAGAATATACTAAACGATTTCCAAAACAATTAAATCGACATGAATACCATTTTAAACAATCCTTTGAACACAATTAACATCTGCAAGAAATCGATAATTCTTTAAGATTTAATATAACTAAATTCAGCAAAGAACTAGCAATACATGTTGCAGATCTTGAATCTCGCCAAAAACCAACCAAAGATGTAATTAGCAGCTGTAAATGCTTTAACAATTTTGAATTACATGAATTTCGCATTCGCAAATTAAAACCTCCAAAACATTGACCTATCTAATTCAGATCTTTCTGACACCACATTCACCTCCTGTAACTTCTAAAACGCAAACTTATCCACCGCCAACCTCAGAAACTCAAAGTTCATCAACTGTGACCTATCCAACGCTAACCTAACTTCAATCTCATCAGATCACCCACACATTTTCACTGGACACACAAACTCAGTCACATCCGTGGCCATCTCCTCAGATGCTAATTTAATCCTTTCTGGATCATACGACAAAACTATTAGACTCTACAACATAGCTACAGGTACCTGTAAGACCATGAGTGGTCACACTAGTTATGTAAGATCTTTGGCTATATCCAGTGATTCAGAGTTCATCGTATCGGGAAGTGAAGATAATACTCTTAGACTTTATAATATCAAGACAGGTACCTGTAAGACCATGAGTGGTCACACAAATTATGTATCATCTGTGGCTATATCCAGTGATTCAGAGTTCATCGTATCGGGAAGTTAAGATTATACGGTGAGACTATGGGACGTCAAGACAGGTACCTGTAAGACCATGAGTGGTCACACTAGTTGAGTATTATCAGTGTCTATATCCAGTGATTCAGAGTTCATCGTATCGGGAAGTTATGATAAGACGGTGAGACTATGGGACGTCAAGACAGGTACCTGTAAGACCATGAGTGGTCACACTAGTGTTGTATATGCTGTTGCTATATCTAGTGATTCCACTTACATCATATCTGGATCGGATGACAAAACTATTCGTTTATGGAACTCTCGAACTCTGTCTTGTACAATGGTCTTATCGGGTCACACAGATTCTGTCTTATCGGTAATATTCTCGAGTAACAACAAGTATATCTTATCTGGATCTTATGACAAGAGTATAAGAATCTGAAATATCAATAATGGAGAATGTATCTGTGTGCTATTGGGTCACACGGACACAGTGGGTAGTTTATCATTATCTAGGGACAACAATTGGTTAGTATCGAGTAATACAACTGAATATAATTCTTAATCAAAAGACTACAACTTTAGAAGATGGAACTTAGGAAGGATATTGAATGGAGTAGACACAACTAACTAATAACAGGTAAGCTCAAATTTAGCATTCATTATTTAGTAGACTGACTGGAACAAGGTATATGCTGATTATGGCTTATCATTTAAGAATTGCGTAATGACTAATATTACAATGAGTGTGGAGGACAAATAGAGATACATCAAGTGATCTAGTTAATGTTAAACTACTTAAACTATTTTAATTTTTACATTTAAGAATATTAAAATTGTTAGTCTTTAGTCTAATTAATTATGTTCTTCTTAATATCATAATTAAAATTAAATTAAAAAAATTTTAAAGTTCTTAATTTTTCCTAAGTCTTTTTTGAACTTAGTTATTTTGATTATTATTTTTTTTAATTCAATTTTAAAATCAAGTGTTAGAGAAATTCCAAATTTTTTCAAGTGTTTAGAAAATTTTTTGAAGTATGTACTAGAGTTAAAAAATTTTAGATTTTTTAAGTGTTAGAAAATTTTTTGGAGTATGTACTTAGCTAAAAAATTTTAAAATTTTTATATAGTCAGAAATTTTTTGAAGTATGTATTAGAGTTAAAAATTTTAAAATTTTCAAGTGCAAGGAAAAATTTTCGAGGTATATACTAGAGTAAAAAGTTTTAATCTTTTCAAGTGTCAGGCAAATTTTTGAGGTACGTACCAGAGTAAAAAATTTTAATTTTATAGTATAGTCTTAGAAAATTTTTGAGTTGCGTGATCGCGCAAAGTTTTTTTTAATTTATTATAAAATTTAATTACGTTTATTATTATTTTTAAGTTGCACAATATAATTTTCCGATAGGAAAAATTTCGTATTCTACATTTGAATGATAGCAGATTAAATTTTTCATTAGATAGAAGCCTGGAAATGGCAAAAAGTGTGAAAGCCTTTTTTTGCTCAGCGTTTTACACTATAGGGCTGAGTTGGGACGGAACAAGCTGGGGGATTTCGGGATTGGTAGAGTGTCAGAAAGGAATAATTTTTTTTAAGAAAAGTTTTAAAGTATAAAAGGATTTTGAAAAAAATGTGAATAAAAAAAATTGTGACTATTTTTTTTGATTTTGGTTTTATTTTATTTTGATATTGATTTTGAATTTTTTTGATTTTGTTTTTGAAAATTTTTATATTGGTTTTGAAAATTTTCGATTTTGGATTTGAAAACATTTGATTTTGGTTTTGAAATATTTTGAGTTGGGATTAAAATTTTTTCGATTTTAAATTTGAAAATTTTTGATTTTGTATTTGGGTTTTGAAGATTTAAGTTTTGGTTTTGCAAGTTTTTGTTTTTTTTAATTTGAAAATTTTCGATTTTGGTGCATAACAAAAATTTTAAAATTGGGTTTTGGTATTTTTTTTATTTTTAGAGCTAAATGAAAGGCGAATAAGAGTATTTAAAGCATTAAATCGTGAAAAATTTAATTTTGTTTTTTTGCTCAGCTTTTTACACTGCAAGACTTTTTTCGGACGGAACAAACTGGGGGAAATCGGGATAGATAAAGGTCAGAAAGGAACAAATTTTCGAAAAAAAGTTTCAAAATATAAAAGGGTTTTGAGAAAAAATGGGATTAAAAAAGAAGAAGGATATAATTTTTGATTTTTGTTTCGAAATGTTTTGATTTTTGGTTGTGCTAATTTTTTTTGAATTGGGTTGTGATAATTTTTTTGATTTTTGGGTAATGAAATATTTTGATTTTTAGAGTTATTAAAAGAAGAAAAAAGATTTTGAAATACAAAAAAAAACAAAAAATAATCTACTAAGAAGAAATATTTCAAAAATAATGATAAAATAAATAAAATAAAAATATGCTCAGAAAAGTAAGAAATGATAATTAAAAAGATGGTGGGAGCAGAGATTGACCTTCTGGATCATACTTACAGGTTTTATGGCTAGGAAAAAGTTCCTTTCCTGAAGTGAGAAAGTCCCCGGTATAAGTAAACCTTTGCAAGGGAACGCCTTCCTCTTGATTATCCACTCCTGGTAGGGGCTTGAAGCCTGGCTGCCCAGTGCGATGGAGCTCCCTGGCAGCTGCTTTTCGAATGCAACAGGATATCCAAGATATCCAATGAAGGCAGCGCTGGGATCGTAAACGGAAAGAACTTGCAATCCGAAATACATTAAACTTAAAAATAGATTATAAGAAAAGTAGAAAATATAATTTTTTGCAAAATTAAGAAAAGCAAAACAAGAAGTAAAAGAAAGGTTTTATTAAAAAATGAAATTTAATAAAAAAAACAAGATAAAAAATTAGATTAAATTCATAGTGAAATGAGAAAAATAAAGAAAAAAATGAAGTGTGGCAAAAATAAAATGATCTGAGATATTACATAAGTAAAGAAGTAAAGTAAGAAAAGAAGTATGAATTTACGTTTTAAGGATCATTCATTTAAATAAAAAGAAGTTATAAATATTTAAAAAAGTAAAGAAGTAAAGTAAAAAAAGAAGATAGAATTTACGTTTTAAGAAATATGTATTGTTATGAAAGGTAAAGGTAATTCAAGCGTAATTATTTAATGTTAGAAAGGAAGATAGAGTTTCAGTTCAAAGGTGTTTACTTGTTAATAAAAGAACGAAGAACTTGTAAAAGTAGAAAAAGTAAAGTAAGAAAAAAAGATAAAATTTAAGTTTTAAGAATGCTTTGAGATAAAAGATGTAATTTGAAAAGTGAAGAAGAAAAGTAAGAAAGGAAGAAAAACTTTCTGTTTTAAGGTGTTTAAATGTTGATAAAAGAAATAAGTACTTTTAAAAGTGAAGAAGTAAAGTAAGAAAAAAAAAAGAATTTCAGTTTAATATACGCTTTGAGATGAAAGAGTCATTTTGAAGAGAGATGAAGGTAAGTTAAAAAAGAAATTAAAATTTCAGTTTTAAGAATGCTTTGAGAAGAAGTAAGCCTTTAGTGAATTGATGAAAAAAAGAATAAAAAACGAGATTTTAGTTTTAATAAGAAAAGCAAGTAAAAGAGTCTGAAGATCAGTTTATGTATTGGAAAGTTTTAAGAACTAGAAGTTTAAAAGAATGATATTTCTAAGAAAAGTGAATAAGAAAAGCAAGTAAAAGAGTCTGAAGATCAGTTTATGTATTGGAAAGTTTTAAGAACTAGAAGTTTAAAAGAATGATATTTCTAAGAAAAGTGAATAAGAAAAGCAAGTAAAAGAGTCTGAAGATCAGTTTATGTATTGGAAAGTTTTAAGAACTAGAAGTTTAAAAGAATGATATTTCTAAGAAAAGTGAATAAGAAAAGCAAGTAAAAGAGTCTGAAGATCAGTTTATGTATTGGAAAGTTTATAGAACTAGAAGTTTAAAAGAATGATATTTCTAAGAAAAGTGAATAAGAAAAGCAAGTAAAAGAGTCTGAAGATCAGTTTATGTATTGGAAAGTTTTAAGAACTAGAAGTTTAAAAGAATGATATTTCTAAGAAAAGTGAATAAGAAAAGCAAGTAAAAGAGTCTGAAGATCAGTTTATGTATTGGAAAGTTTTAAGAACTAGAAGTTTAAAAGAATGATATTTCTAAGAAAAGTGAATAAGAAAAGCAAGTAAAAGAGTCTGAAGATCAGTTTATGTATTGGAAAGTTTTAAGAACTAGAAGTTTAAAAGAATGATATTTCTAAGAAAAGTGAATAAGAAAAGCAAGTAAAAGAGTCTGAAGATCAGTTTATGTATTGGAAAGTTTTAAGAACTAGAAGTTTAAAAGAATGATATTTCTAAGAAAAGTGAATAAGAAAAGCAAGTAAAAGAGTCTGAAGATCAGTTTATGTATTGGAAAGTTTTAAGAACTAGAAGTTTAAAAGAATGATATTTCTAAGAAAAGTGAATAAGAAAAGCAAGTAAAAGAGTCTGAAGAACAGTTTATGTATTGGAAAGTTTTAAGAACTAGAAGTTTAAAAGAATGATATTTCTAAGAAAAGTGAATAAGAAAAGCAAGTAAAAGAGTCTGAAGATCAGTTTATGTATTGGAAAGTTTTAAGAACTAGAAGTTTAAAAGAATGATATTTCTAAGAAAAGTGAATAAGAAAAGCAAGTAAAAGAGTCTGAAGATCAGTTTATGTATTGGAAAGTTTTAAGAACTAGAAGTTTAAAAGAATGATATTTCTAAGAAAAGTGAATAAAAAAAGCAAGTAAAAGAGTCTGAAGATCAGTTTATGTATTGGAAAGTTTTAAGAACTAGAAGTTTAAAAGAATGATATTTCTAAGAAAAGTGAATAAGAAAAGCAAGTAAAAGAGTCTGAAGATCAGTTTATGTATTGGAAAGTTTTAAGAACTAGAAGTTTAAAAGAATGATATTTCTAAGAAAAGTGAATAAGAAAAGCAAGTAAAAGAGTCTGAAGATCAGTTTATGTATTGGAAAGTTTTAAGAACTAGAAGTTTAAAAGAATGATATTTCTAAGAAAAGTGAATAAGAAAAGCAAGTAAAAGAGTCTGAAGATCAGTTTATGTATTGGAAAGTTTTAAGAACTAGAAGTTTAAAAGAATGATATTTCTAAGAAAAGTGAATAAGAAAAGCAAGTAAAAGAGTCTGAAGATCAGTTTATGTATTGGAAAGTTTTAAGAACTAGAAGTTTAAAAGAATGATATTTCTAAGAAAAGTGAATAAGAAAAGCAAGTAAAAGAGTCTGAAGATCAGTTTATGTATTGGAAAGTTTTAAGAACTAGAAGTTTAAAAGAATGATATTTCTAAGAAAAGTGAATAAAAAAAGCAAGTAAAAGAGTCTGAAGATCAGTTTATGTATTGGAAAGTTTTAAGAACTAGAAGTTTAAAAGAATGATATTTCTAAGAAAAGTGAATAAGAAAAGCAAGTAAAAGAGTCTGAAGATCAGTTTATGTATTGGAAAGTTTTAAGAACTAGAAGTTTAAAAGAATGATATTTCTAAGAAAAGTGAATAAAAAAAGCAAGTAAAAGAGTCTGAAGATCAGTTTATGTATTGGAAAGTTTTAAGAACTAGAAGTTTAAAAGAATGATATTTCTAAGAAAAGTGAATAAGAAAAGCAAGTAAAAGAGTCTGAAGATCAGTTTATGTATTGGAAAGTTTTAAGAACTAGAAGTTTAAAAGAATGATATTTCTAAGAAAAGTGAATAAGAAAAGCAAGTAAAAGAGTCTGAAGATCAGTTTATGTATTGGAAAGTTTTAAGAACTAGAAGTTTAAAAGAATGATATTTCTAAGAAAAGTGAATAAGAAAAGCAAGTAAAAGAGTCTGAAGATCAGTTTATGTATTGGAAAGTTTTAAGAACTAGAAGTTTAAAAGAATGATATTTCTAAGAAAAGTGAATAAGAAAAGCAAGTAAAAGAGTCTGAAGATCAGTTTATGTATTGGAAAGTTTTAAGAACTAGAAGTTTAAAAGAATGATATTTCTAAGAAAAGTGAATAAGAAAAGCAAGTAAAAGAGTCTGAAGATCAGTTTATGTATTGGAAAGTTTTAAGAACTAGAAGTTTAAAAGAATGATATTTCTAAGAAAAGTGAATAAGAAAAGCAAGTAAAAGAGTCTGAAGATCAGTTTATGTATTGGAAAGTTTTAAGAACTAGAAGTTTAAAAGAATGATATTTCTAAGAAAAGTGAATAAGAAAAGCAAGTAAAAGAGTCTGAAGATCAGTTTATGTATTGGAAAGTTTTAAGAACTAGAAGTTTAAAAGAATGATATTTCTAAGAAAAGTGAATAAGAAAAGCAAGTAAAAGAGTCTGAAGATCAGTTTATGTATTGGAAAGTTTTAAGAACTAGAAGTTTAAAAGAATGATATTTCTAAGAAAAGTGAATAAGAAAAGCAAGTAAAAGAGTCTGAAGATCAGTTTATGTATTGGAAAGTTTTAAGAACTAGAAGTTTAAAAGAATGATATTTCTAAGAAAAGTGAATAAGAAAAGCAAGTAAAAGAGTCTGAAGATCAGTTTATGTATTGGAAAGTTTTAAGAACTAGAAGTTTAAAAGAATGATATTTCTAAGAAAAGTGAATAAGAAAAGCAAGTAAAAGAGTCTGAAGATCAGTTTATGTATTGGAAAGTTTTAAGAACTAG